>JAARMF010000182.1:68138-99018 GCA_022844705.1 Toxascaris leonina | reverse complement strand
GCTGCATCGATGGAGACAACGACGAAATCGATGAAATCACAGCTGTTCAATGTGATCAATGTGATCATTTGCAAGCGGTGAAAAGGCCTGCTCGCCTGGCCAGCGGGGTGGCGTCACTTATTGGCTACAACAATGCAAAACCACGGGTCTCGGTACCCTAATGGAAGCGCATTGTGACCGGCAGCGTCATCGACGCTCGAAAGTCCGGTCAATCAAGTGATCAAGTGATATATATATATATATATATATATATATATATATATATATATATACGTAAACAAAAGTACATTATGTACGTACAACAGCGCAACGTTGACAAGATGTGACAGACTCAAATATTAACTAGAAATCACACAACCTATCCCACAGATATTGATTTCACATGAAGTTTCATGCAAATGCGCATGAGTATAACTTTCAGAGGTGAAGTCATTAATGCATGAAAAGAATGAAATATGTCCAGTAAATGAACCGATAGGCTACCGAATTTCAACAGCGCTGCATGCAGTGTTCTTCGGTATGGCGAGCTAATGTACCGTTCCCCTCATCTCTATCGACCTCCCCGTTTATTTATCGCTTTCTGCTGCATGAAAGTGACGTTTGCTTTCACTTCCCCCTTGTTTAACATCGATAAAACACCGTCGCTCTTGGCCATACTCCTTCCCATTCATAAAGCCACATCATCACGCTCGAGAACGCAAAATGGTCCTTTCACTACCCAACTTCAACGACGACGAGTAGAGTTCCATTAATTCGTGCTCTTCCTGCTGTACTGTTTCGCCAAAAAGTTTCATAATCCATTGTTGCAATCATTCGAAGCTGAAATTTTTGGATGCAGGGCGTGTTGGATTGCGATTCTTCGAGAGATGCAATGGATTATAACATGGTTTAGGTGCAGGTTCCCATTTTTAATCTGTTCAGTGATTTCCAGCGTTTTCTCTATGAGCGCGCATCTTGTACTATCCTATATAGTCAAAAAGTTTTTGAACTGTTGTGTTCTATTCTACATCACCAACATAAATAACTTCATCTTGCCTGTTCTGTCAAGCGATACTCTAAAGAGTAATATAATACCGTATAGTTCATGAAGTATAGGAAAGTCACTGTTCCGACGCAGCTCTAGAAGTCTCATTGATTTGGAGTTTCGGTTCCTTCAAATCACGTCGGAATCAGTTTTTTTTTTCAAGCTTCAGCTGATTCAGTGATTCCGCGCCTACCCTGAATTACGACAAAACTTCAACTCGCTGAATGAATTCCTCTTTTTTTTTTTCAGTTTTGCCTTGGCCTCACCAAAATTGACGACACAGAGACGTAAAGTGGCTAGAGAAATTGGCAACTGAAATTCCATCCATAACCAGCCAACCATCACTAAAGATGAACTAGAAACGAAATAACGACGTCAGTTTTAACCGTAGCAAAATAAGAAATGAAAATAATGTTTTATTTCTGAATTACGTAAAATTCCGGAAACTTGTGTTCAATGAAGGACATATTAACGTGATCCAGTGCGAAACGACCGAAAGTCTGTGAAGAAAAAACCCAACGAAGTGCTTTCGATAGCTTTTTACTACTTGTTAGGTCTGCTCCGTGCCGACGTTCGTTTACTCCAGCCCATAACTGATCCAGAATGGATCAGTCGTACGGTGCTTGTTTCGAAAACTGACTATATGGTGCACAACATTTCGCTACAGTGACCTTTACTGGTCGTTGAACGGTAGACAGGAAAATAAACATGTCTATAAATATGTCTGCATAAACATATAAACTGGTATACACAAACCTCACATTTCATAATATGCCCATACAAAACAAAGCACAGTAGCGTGTAAGTGAGACATCGCGCTTGCTCATGCCCATTAAAACTAAATGTTAAAACTAAAAGAGAAAAGCCTAATGGTTCAGCAATGATGATCAGTAACATTGTCGTTCAAGCAGCTACTAAGGCAATAACCGTTTCATCAATTTTTGAGTTATATTATTCAATGAACGCTGCTGTAGCAGATTTTGAGAAACGGCTTACACAAAAATCGTTTTGATTCAGTTCGGAAATGACCGCGGTGATGGGCTCAGCAGTCGATTTTTCGGCTATCGATCTGGCGAAGATAAACCAGATGTACTCGTGTTCTATGCGAATGCGTTCTACGTTTTCGCAGACAGATCGAATCGGCTCACGATTGGTAGCAATGGATACACGACGCCCACTGACTGCCGAGCAGCTTCTCATCAAATCGCAAGGAGGTTGGGTTACATTATGCAAGCAAAATTGTTGACGACAACGACGGGAGGGGTTGAGAAAAGGACGGGGTCTGGCAAGGAGAAAGTGCAAAAGGTCGAAAAGTGTAGATTATATTTCGTTTCAGCCGGCCATTACGATCTGAGAATTGCCGAGAAAGAATGATACAGAAAATGAGTTTCGATTTTGGAACGGATGTGCGTTAATAGAGAAACAGTTATTCTCGTCAGTAATTTCGGTGTTAGCACTTTACATTTGCAAGACTGAATGGGAAATTCGAAACGTACCTCAACTGGTCCGGTTTACGAGACTGCACTACAAAAGTAGTTCATATTTTCTACGAATACTGCGAATACTCAATCAAGTGTTGCAATTAAAAAATCCACTCAGTAAGCGCGTCCACTCTCACCTTCATATGATTCCTCTTTGCATTCTGTTCTACGAATGTTTAATAAGCGCTGCTAGGGCATATAATAACGATGCTCTTGATTCCGTCTTTCTGCTACATGGCAATTAGCGAAACGGATTTATTTGCCTTTTTTTCTTATCAGTCGAGCATCCAATACATTTGTTACCACATGTTTCGATGCCTGTAGCATTACAAACTGTACTTGTCAAGGCGTCCACTGCTAAAAGATGTAGTGCTTTTTACTCTCAAGCCATTCTCCTTCTGTTGTTGAAGCGATACTAGAGTATAAAATTGTATTTTTCCATCCTAATGTTTTGAAAACTACAACAGCAAGACTACAAGAGTGATTGTGCGGAACGCGTTGACTGCAACAAAATTTCGCTTTGATGAAAGCTGAACAAAGAAAATTACTACTGGATAAAGGATATTCCGGCAATAAACGTCTTCAAATATACGTTATTTTTAATGAATTCCGAGAGTTACTTCTTATGACAAAGGGAATGAGAAAAACACCTCGTTGAAATGTTTTTAGAATGTCGTGATCGCTCGAATCTTTGCTGGCGGTGGTTGGATCGTTGTCGCTCACTATTTTTCGAGAGGGTGATGCGCGAGTTCTGTTCGTTTTCGTGTCATTTCTGTACGACGGCCATTGCACAATCGCTGAGTCCGGCTTCCACCTCACAGTCGATGTTTGCTTTAGCTCCGCTGCTACCGATAGGCAGTATCACTTAGCAATCGTTCGACGATCTTCAAGACCAAAATTTGCCGATGTACGGAAGTTTGATCTACAGCATGAAATAAAGCTAGACTGATTAAGCTCATCTGGTGACCACCTTGAGAATCTATCGAGTGCAAATGCACTTCAGAAGGGCTAGAAAAATACACGTTTTTTTCCGCATTTCAATCCAACACATCAATCTTTCACGCAAATATTTGAGAAGAACAATAGAACTAAGCCTGACAGCCGTAGAGCAAAGTTACGTACGCAAATTTTATGACTTATTTAGACGACCATAACTCATAGTTATATCTACCACAATTCACAGCTGCAGCTTTTTCCGCTCAGAGATTGAAACAACCAGACAGACAGTCATATTAATGAACTCTCTGAGAAAAAAGAAACGTAAAAGTAGTGCACACAGAATGCGCGTGACTGAACTGCGAATCACTATATTCTTGAACAAGACTATTCAGCATAGAACCTTTTCTTTAAGCCTCATTTCAACGACCGTCACCAACGACCCAGCACAATTTCGTACTGACATAAAGTTGCTAGATTTTTTTTACCGATATTGAAAATAAATATAGGAGATTGCTAATCGTCTGGCAGACTACTATCTAGTTCTATTCGCAAGCTCACAATTGATCAGCACTAATTTTTTGGACAAAAATAAATGATAAAAAGGTAAAGTTCGAAAGGCACTACCAACTTGACAAATCTTGAAGGATCAGCTCGTCGGATGATTGGCTGTCATGTGGCTGTGTTAGTCTCGAGTATTAACCGAACACTCTCATAAACAGTTATGCAATTCTTGCATACTGCTAATAGCAGAGGACCTACGTAGCTTCTAACTAAAGGTCCCGCAATTTCGACGTTTTATCAGTATGAGTATCCTGAAGCCATTGCGTTAGGCGCGCACTCTAGAAAGTGTTCTAGATAATAGAAAGAGGGGGAGACGCAGAAAGGTGGTTGGAAGCTGGAAGCTGCCAATAGGGTCGGCTAGAAGAATTAAGAACTGAACATTATAGCAGCGGGGTGAGCAACACTGACAGCCCCACGCGATCAAAAGTGGAACTGACAGCCCCACGCGCGTGTTATACCAACGTGAGCAAGATTAACGAACTGAATAACCTAATAAGGAGGAAGAGTAAGAAGTTCCTTGACGCTTTCGGGAAATAGAGAAAAATGAAAATTTAATAGGAAATGTAAGTTTTCCTACATTCCCTTTAGAAAAATTTGGCCTTCAGAAAAAATGCTTGCAAAGAACCGAGGAATTTTCCCATTGATAAGTCCAATGAGGGAAAGACCGGTGATTCTTACGCACAACTCCATCTTCCCTATTCTATTTTTCACTCTCTTATACCAATAGTGTGTAGCAAAAAATATTCTCTTCATCTCTCGCTTCCCTCAATGAAACATTCACTTTTCAATTCCAGCAAATCTTATGCGAACGCATCGGTTCACTCTCCGCCTTTAAAAAATGAGGGAAAATAGCGTCTTCAGTCTTCTATAAAAACAAAAACCTTACTTGTTTCTTTCAAAATCACACCTTTCCTCAGCAAATTCATCCCCTCCCCCCTCCCCCCCTCCCTCCCTTCAGCAATGGCCGTCTGTTTCGAACCAGCAATACTACTGTCCTTACGAACACTCGGGCTGTGAAGGTGCATCTACAGGCACATACATTGCCAAATCCAGCTTCGTCGCCATGCGTTACAACGATGAAATCATGCGAATTATAGAATGAGTTGAAAACGGGCACCGAATAAAAAATTTGCTTAACATTCGAGCAAATTTTATACGCCTCGAAATAAATCTACTACTACCTTCTCTGGACATCTGCCAAGTTGAGAATCCGAGGTGATTGTCCGTGCAGGGATCTAGGCTTGCTAGAAGTAAAGCAACAAATATAGACAAATTGTAGGAGAGTGAAGATTCAGTAGAGTGAGGTGCAAACAGAGTGGAATCGAGACAACTTGTGAGAGTAGAAAAAAGATGGAGAGCTTTGAATTGGGATTGGGACGTACGGTGTTCATTCCACATTTTTTGTGGAGTACAATATTTCAACACTGTAAACACACCGTTATCCAGCGAGAGTGATTGTGCACATTGCCTCTTAATGAATGCCGCAAAAATGTTTCACAGCTTTGTGGCAAACAGCAAAGTCCTACTGAATTCGACGGTATTCCAACGACTGCAGACTGCACGTTCAATATTTCGGGGAAGGCTGTGTATTTTGAAGTGCAAGGTGAAGGAAACACCACGCCAGAAGCGTTGTAACCGAAACACCGAACGTTTCCGACGACATTGATATCAGCCTGCAGATCTGGAGACCAAATCTGAGATCAATAGTCTTGGAAAAAACGACGGTACACAATAAAGACTTCCCCATAGTGCCTTAAGAAAGCAACTTCTTCGCTCACAACTCCGATAAACGCTGGCAGTTTGACGTAGTATTAATGTAGATATGTAGGCGTCTTTCGATGCAGTAAACTGTCATCGGCGACAAGAGTGGTAGAAGGGGCAATGCGCGTCTATAGCGAGTGACTATGCGGGGTGGTTCAACGATAAAAACTTACAGTAAATTTAATAATATATCATGGAGGTGCGGGGTTCGAAGGATGACTGTGGGCACTTCTGAAAGGGCATTGAAAGCTGTATGAGAATCATGCGTAGCCTGCGACAAAAGCAAGAACTATATGACAGCAAGTTCTCATATCCCTTGCAGCTGATAGGTATTTACGCTTTCCTGTGTACGGTCTAGTTCAGCTAAGGGCCATCCAAGATAAACAGAGACAAAAATTTGTGGATAAATGAAGTAGTGTGAAAAGAATCTGAACAAAAGCGTAATAAGTCACAATAGATAACACCCTGATTGGCAGAAAATAATTGAGAAGGAAATTAAAAATTACAGAAGAAATCGGCAGAAGGAAAGCACGCTGATCACAACTCAAGTCGTGACAACACTTTGGGAGCAATACACTCATCATTCATGGTAGTTCAGGTTTGGCCTGTATAACAACCGTTCTTTGTACAATGCGCTGAGCAATTCTAAGCGCCGATTGAAGAATCACAGCCAGGCGTCACTAAGATTCTTATGTGAGGCGCAGACTTTTCAAGCTGTAACGGACTGGAAAGATGGGTCCTAGATATTACGACGGGCTTTTAAGATTTTGAAGAAATGCCTAAAAGGACAACGTCGAAATGCCTCACCTTCTTTCGGAACAAAACCACTATGCGGAATATGAAATATGTGGAAACGGCTTCGATACATCGGACGAAATTTCGTCGGTTGTGCCGAAGAATTGCGACAAACTTGTGAAATCACAGGTGTAATAATAAGACTGACAAAGAGATGCTATTGAGGTAGCACACAGCTATAATGACATGACTGGATTTTCACTGAATTATATTTTTGACAATTTGCGTTGATGCCCCAATTGAGACCACAATTTTCCATCATGTTTTTACCGTTGTGAGCATGGTGTTGTTGAAATTGACAAGTTGTCGTTGCGAAAATGAGAGATGCCTTATCTGTTTTCAACGAGATGGCAAAGAAACGAAAGTAAGGGGTATAGCCTACCGAGGTGGATGTTATCACTTATTCCGCGTATCCTCGTCACATTCGCTGCTACGCAGGACACATGTGGGTCTTGCAGTGCAAGCAGAGCTCGACAGCAATTAAAACTGTGTGCTCTACTAAGCGTCAACTACTCACAGCTTGTTGCGTTACCTCCTGTTTTTGTCCACTTTATTAAACGTGACCGCCTTCATGAACACCTTTGGCTCATACTGCTTTACAACTTTTACTGCTGAATGTTATATAATTTTGTATTGTCCAACGATATCCAAGGCTCAGCCTTGTTCAGCAAAGTGAAGGCGATGATGAGGGTGTCTCCTTCCCAAGATGCAGTACGCAGGTGCTTTAGTTGCTGATGCGCCTTTCACCGTTGAAAATTCTGTCCTGTAACTATGCAGTCTCCCCAGTATGCAAAAACATCCAATTGGCTCTACAAACCATGAGCACTATTAGACGGCTCATGTCTCTAACATGCTTCTCATTGATCACTAGAAGACTAAATTGGTTGCGTTGTGGAATGTGCAAAGTTTGCTTCGAGAATCTATTGAAAAGAAGCGAGAAACCACTTGCACATAATATTAACCCTCAAAGCCAATTGTCATTACATCTGACTGTAACCGTCACTCCTTTTGCCGGGCTTCCGATAGACTTGAAAAAACACGAGTCATCTTAAGAAAAACTTCGTGTTTGATCTCTGGTTACGAACTGTTCATATAGATCAGAGATCTTTCAATGATCTTTAAAATGTGTTTAGCCGCTATTCCNNNGACTGTAACCGTCACTCCTTTTGCCGGGCTTCCGATAGACTTGAAAAAACACGAGTCATCTTAAGAAAAACTTCGTGTTTGATCTCTGGTTACGAACTGTTCATATAGATCAGAGATCTTTCAATGATCTTTAAAATGTGTTTAGCCGCTATTCCCAACTCTTGTTTCTTTATGCACTTATAGGTCAAAAGATATGGGTGACCCCTCAATTTATGCCAGTTGCTCGTCATATAAGAAGTTAATGTTACAGAAGTCCCCGTATTTGTCCCAGGTTACGAATGATTCTGATAGAGCTTTTAATGCTCTTTCGAATGTGCCTAGCCTCGGCTTTCGAACTCTTCAATCTGCATGACATTTTGCCACATTTTCTGTGACATTTTCACCACCAAATTACCGCAGCCGCGTCGCTTTCTATCAACGCGCGCGGCCTCTCGCTACCTATCTCCTGCGCGTGCGTCTATGGCTCTCTGCCCAGACCATGTCCTAAGCCCTTCGCGTTGTTCGCATGTGTTGCCTGCGTTATCGAACGGGTAGGGTAGAAATTGGAGTGTTCTCGTACCGATTTCTGGTAGTTTTGAGTTCTCGACCTCGTTATGCTCCTGCTCACACAGCCAGTAAATGTTTCATTTACTGTTTGTACATGTATTGTCGTCTTTTACGCGAGTCAAGTTGTGAAGTCAGAGTTATTGCGTTCTTCAGCTTCTGGCTGTCACCTCTAAGAAACTTTTTCGTGGGGCTACACGAAGAGAAAAGGCTGCCTAGAGTAAAGATCGTTTTCGGTAATTTTCACGGCGCCATGTGTTCTGCAGCGTGCTATACTGTTGAAAAGGTCCTTCCGTTTCACAAGTTTTGTTTCCTCTTCTTGTTCGAGGCATTCGTTCGATGAATTGTGTGAAGAAGGAAGCTTCGATAAGCACGTTTCATCCACAGGCAACGTGTTGTTTATTGCTATATGCAATCAGAACAGAGGAGAAAACACCCTTCACAAATCCTTCACCTAGCCACACGTCGGATGGGGTCTGAAACTACACACATGGCAACATGGATGCGTTCCGTCATGCAAACAAGACGTTGGCAGAAAGCAA
The DNA here is from genome assembly GCA_022844705.1 of Toxascaris leonina. Classification (NCBI taxonomy): domain Eukaryota; kingdom Metazoa; phylum Nematoda; class Chromadorea; order Rhabditida; family Ascarididae; genus Toxascaris; species Toxascaris leonina. The sequence continues at coordinate 90,226 of JAARMF010000182.1, read as the reverse complement.
ACCCACGCGGCTTCTCAACCAAGGGGCTGTGCATTAACTGTCAACGTCAAAGTGCATAAAGTTTTGCGTACAGCTCAGTATGTTTCTTTCGTGTATTTGTGTCGGACATATGTAATGTCCTGATAATTTCCATAAGTTGGAATTTAGCTAGCAAAAACAAAGCAAATGTTGTTATTCCTGGAACATAGCTTTCAACTTTAGTGCCGGATTTTTTCGTTTTAATAGGTCCGCGTTGTTAAATTATCCGCTGTGTTCGTGACTAATGTGAAACCAAATAGCCATATTTGTGAATAAGTAGGTAATCCGACTTTACTATTCGCTACGCCCAAACGCTTCAAGTGCGAAGTATTTTGCTTTGACATCGATGCGGCGGAGACCTTTCGTCTGATCTATGCCTTCCGAGCATTTCATTCAGAGAACTTGCAGTTTTTCTGATTTCTCGATTCATTCTGTAGAATTTCTCGATTTGATTTCCCAGTTGTGTGTCTTTACACGTCGTACATTTGTGTAACTAAGCAACAATGGTGTTCAGCTTCCCGCTTGTGATGAGCCTGAACACATCAGCCCGTTTCATGTGCAATTTCTTCGCGAACATCGTTCTTGCTAACCCCGTCGAAGGTCTAACTCACGGAGCAAAGCTGTTGATAGTTCGCAGTGAACCCGTGACAGAGGATTTGTCAACTGGTGACAAACGCAAGAATTCGTTTTGAAATTGCTATTTCCTTTGCAAGTCCTGGATGGAGCAATAGAAGTGATGTTGCGAAGTGCAGTCGGGAAGAAGCTAGCACCACGCTGATCCAATGTAATTGAGTGGAATCCCTCGTAAGTTCATGCAACGTCGAGGAAATGTATGGATGCTGTGCACAATTTGTGCAATATTCTCTATATTTGCACAATAAAAAGCACCATCAAGGAGCCATACCTGCCGTATCTTTGGTGCTTGAATGCAAAAAGGTCTATATTGTGGCTTGATCTGCATGAAGAAGGCGAATCGATCGGCGGCATTTAATCGGTGACCTGAGCATCACAAAATTCACTGCACAAATTCGCAAAAGTTTACGAGAGACATGTAGTATGTTGCAGAGTGCTGAGTCGATAGCACGGAAGAAGGAGCTCAAACCTTGCCAATAGAGCTACATAAATAATCTTCCATTCATCGTTTTCTGCTGTAACACTAAAACATCACGCAGCTGATAGCGAGGCGCCATTCGTGCTTCTTCGTATCAGCAGTAATTTATTGTTTTCAGACGGTGCAAAGTGAGTTCCACTTTGAGTAGTTTCCGTAATCTACGTGGAAGTCTTATCAGGCAATGGGTCGAAAAAAGAAGCGAGTTGCAAAACCTTGGTGTTGGTAAGTCAATTATCTTTTGCTTTTTGCCGATTTCGTTCGTTGATAGTTATGCTACAAACCTTCGATCCGCAGAGTGGATTAGAACTTCATTAAAGGCCTTCGATTTTTATTCGACATGCAATATCCATCGATTACGGGTTGAATTGTTTCGGCTCTGTGAAATATTTGGTATGTTGTTTTCTCAGTGCTGTGGAGGGCGAATGAAACTTTGAGTCTTAGGAAAGGTTCTTGCTCCAAGTTTAACATTAACAACTCCATTTGGGTTAGGAGAGGGAAGTGATGAAGTCACGCTCGATGCACCCAATGCTAGAAGAGGGTACGTAGGATCTAACCAAGAAAGTACATGGACTCATCTCAAGCTGTACTTTGCCGTCGAGGCTAAGCCGCCCGTGTAGCAGTACCTTCTGCAAAAACTGCCATGGCAGCCGCGGGGGCTGCACTTCGTTGCTCATTTTCGTAAACAACTTACGTAGTGCTTTCGTAGGAGGGACAGATTTATGTAGCTGTGTGGAGGCGACTGATAAGGCGGCCGGGTAGAGTAGCGGTCGTGATGCGTTTGAGGTTAAGCTTTTTTTGCAAGAGGAAGCGAAGAAAAGCAACTTTCATGATCGCATGTCGAAGTGAAAGAACTTTCTATTGCAGAAAGTACGATCTTATCGAAGCGGTGTACAATTTGCTGGAAAATCGTATAAGTAGGTTTCGTTCCAGTCAACACAGCACGGCAAAAACTTGGTGTAGTTGCTTCAAGAAAACGAAAAAAATTCAAAGGTTCATTTGTAATTCCAGGTACTGCAACCGCGAATTCGAAGATGAAAAAATCCTGATTCAGCATCAGAAGGCGAAGCATTTCAAATGTCACATATGCCATAAGAAGCTTTTTACGGGACCGGGTTTGGCGATACACTGTATGCAGGTTATTTTTTCTTTCGACGCTAAAACGACCATTTGTGGGAGGTGAAGAGGGTGAGTGGTAATGCATTCGGTGCGCTTTATGCAAGATTTGGAGTCGGCTGACAATCACTGTCTTACGCTGGGCAGTTCAAAAAAATTATTTCACCTTTTTTGTTGCTCCAGATTCGCACGAATATTTCTATATTGACTTGATCGTGTTATCCACTGCAGGAGAATGCATAGCAACGGTTTTCCCTTTCCAGACGTTTCCTAATATAATATAGTGTCCTTGTATGCTAATTTTGAGAGCGCTTCTGTGAGCGGCACAGGTTATGATGCAACAATGTACAAAAGTTACTGATCGCATATCACTGCATTCGGTTCGTGTGCAAACGAATAAAACAATGCAAATCTCTAAAAAGAGGTTACTGAGACAAGAGCGACTCCGTTGAAGAAGTATACTTTCACTGATTAGGTAAAAAGAAATTCGCATGCCGGAGCAGGGTGAATGTGAATGTATGCACTAGGAAGGGTAAGTTCTCATCTACTGCACCTGTTGGCAGAATAAGGAATTTCATCCACACGGGAACATACCTCTTTCTCATCTGCGATTCGATTCGACTCTCCTTAATTGTCAGCCTTCATGAAGACTTGAAAGAGAGTGCAGATTATGCAAAGGAAATACCGCTTTGCAAATTAATAAGGGGGATTTCTGCGTTGTGGAAAACGCAAAAATTTTCTTCCCGTATTTTTAAACGACTATTCGTGCGACCGGAAAGTCATGAACGATTCCGTTTCGCAATTAAGTGCTTCACGAAAGTGGAGGGCTCATGCACATATTCCCAATGTAGAAGATAGATATTTAGTGCAGCCCGATCCGCCTGCTTCCATGTGGAAACATTTTGTTGTGCAACGTGAAGGAATGTAGCACACAGAACGAGCTATTCGTAGGAAGGTAAGGTAGCCGCTTACAGGAAAGTACTGACGCATTATCAGTGCTGTTCTTCCCTTTTCTTCCCTCTTTGCTTCCCACTCACTTTTGCTTTGCCTCTCATCTTATATCGAATGAAAAAAGGCAGTTATCTTCGGTTTTTTCGTGGTCGTACGATTTTCTAGTATTTTTATGACATAGCTTTCGTTTTGTTATAGGTTCATAAAGAAACGATCGACAAAATACCGGCGGCATTACCAGGAAAGGACTCTGTTGAGGTGGAGGTGTACGGCATGGAGGGCATTCCAGATGAAGCTGCACCTGGTAGATACTTTTACAAATTGCTGTGTGCTTTGCTATCTTAAAGCACACCAGTCAGTGAAATTTGCCCAACTCCTTCCCCGTTGTTACATGACAAGGAGGATAGTGGGACTTGTGGCCGACTTTGGCGCAACAAATAATAGAACCAGTGACATTCCGAAGCTTCCTTTTCGGTTGATTTATCATCGGATGTTTTTTAGGGCGTTTATAAGTGAAGATAAAGCAGCCAATTTCGACGAAGAAACGCTAGCTTTCACTGGTGCACGTGAAGTTTTATGTGATATATTCTTTACAATTTCTCAACGGAGAAATGACTTCAAAGTTTCAAATTCTTGTCAGTGTAAAAAATCTGAGAAATTGCGGCATGTCCAGTATGACGTGCTATCATGTCAAGAACTTGATAGACAACTTCTCTACTTGTGAGTTTGCATGCAGCAGCGTTCCTAATAACTTCTGCGTCCTATACAGCAACCTGACTCCGCCACAGACAAGCTATCTGCACGTAGTCGTTACATGTCGCATGTATGTGCTGAATACGTTTTTACAGACGAGCCAAATGCAAAAGCTTCTAAGCCAAGCACAACTGCTGCTGCGTCTACGCCTGCTCCTATACAACCACCGATTACGGCATTTCCGATTATGCCGCCAGGCAAGTCAGTTCAGTCGTCGACCGGGTGGTGGTGGAAAGGTAGTATTCACTTCCAGTTGAAAGCAAATGGCACAGCGTCTGTTGTGGCGCAAATCGTATCATGTGTTCTTCACTTCGTCATGGAGATGCTTTTGCCGTTGTTCGTTACTGATTCCTCGAGAGTGATATTCCCTGATAATCGTTGGGGTCGAAAGGGAAGCGGATCCAATCGACTAGGTTTTCATGTTATTTTACGAGACTACTGTAGCCAAAACTGTGTTAACTGTTCCTCAGTTTTGAGCATCTAGCCTGCTGAGCCTCCCGTAATTTAGCTAGCATGAAACGTGCTCACGGATTTTGCAATGATAATGACCAACCGCTTTTTTCCATGGGGATAAGTATGTAACAACGATGTGTGGGGTTGGCACTTCACATGGTTTACCCGTCAAAAGTAGCTCGAATCTCGAAACTGTCGTCATATTTAAGCAGCAGATGAAATGTTTGCTTGAATAAAATGTCGACTCCGAAAAATCGATGGCGACGAGTTTGGATCTCACGTGAAGTTCGAACTTCATCTGCGAGTCCACTTTTCAATACTCGTTATATTGTGCATTTGGTGTCCCGTCTTTTGAAAGCTTGCTTAATTGTTTTTGATTTCAGGGGTACCCCCGATGATGCCTGGCTTTCCACCGCTACCGCCGGGTGCAATGCCACCCTTTCTTCCACCTTTCGTACCGGGTGCTCCCATGCCTCCACGAATGTTTCCTCCGGTTCCGATGGTCTCACCCGGCGTCATTACTCCAATTGCATCTTCAGTTCCGGGGTAATGTTCCGGATATCTCATTTTGTTCAATGACTGCATGCCGGTGTAGTTTTTCATTAGTTGAGGCTGCGTTTGGACGTCCGCGCGTTTTAAAAAGTTGAAAATCAGTGAGAGTGTTATAGCTGACAGATGGAGAACACAGGAGCAAAAGCAAATGTTTTTTATGGATTACAACCTCAAAAATCAACTTCCGGGAGATGTACGAGCTACTTTTGAAGGGTGCAGTTGTTGTAGGTGCTGTTCAACGCGTCTCGAGTAGTTTTTCAAGTATTCCCCTTTCCCGTCTGCGCATCATGCATTTCCACGGGTACCTTGAATACATTTTTCCAGTTTCTCATACAACTTTCTATTTTTTCAGTGAGGAAGAAACCTAGTTCAAGTGGGTTGTATATGACGCACATTCAGAAGCAGATTGCATTGAGTGTGAAAAAATCTGTGAATTTGCTGCGTTTACCCATACATGATCACCGTTAGTGGCAGCTGTCCCAAACTTGTTTCTTAGACTTTCAGTCAAAGAAATGCTTCTTCTAATGTCATTTTTAAGAGGGTCCTAGAATCTCCAGAAGAGGAGTCAAACCGCTCCGTTTCGATAGTACAGGAATAAGTTTTGGCATTTTGCTACTTACTGCAGTTAGAGTCTACATTTCGTAGAACGCATTACTAAGAATCTTTGATGTATTCAGTCTGCAGAGCAATGAGCACTGTCATAGTACCGCCCACTCTTGACTTTTGTTTGACTTTCAAGTTTATCCCGCGAGGTCGCCATATGACTTTATATCTCGCTGCCTCGCCTAGATCCAGTGCGGATTCTTCAAAACTTTTCTGAGTGTTTATTAATTGCTTAAATGTTTAATCTTCATAGTAGGTAGGTCGGTTCTCGTTCATACACTAGCTGTTCAAACAGGAGTTTTCTTCTCCAAGAAAAGCTGAAAAGGGGAAGTGAGGGACTTTAACGATCAGTCAACAGTCCGAAGCGGTCGGGTACTCACTTCATGGGCACATTTCTACCAGTATTCGCTTCGCACTCATCAAATAGGAGCTAAAATGCTAACCTCTGTGATTGAGTCATTGAATATGCCTGTCACTAATGAAATATGGAACTGTCATGTCCGTGTCATTTTGACACTTGTCATCTTTCTTTTCACTCGGAATCTGTGTGCGGGTCATCCGTTCCAAATATCGCCCTATTATTGAACAAAGAGGGAAAGTCCCTGGATATATAAAGCGAGACCTGTTTTTGCTTGTAAAACGAAATGGCATATTACGTGACCAGTGCAGTTAGATCAGAAAAGTTTTATGGTTCGTTTTGCGATAAACATGGAACTGCCGCCAGTGCATCATTGTACATATGTTGCAGCGTTCCGGTTCCTCCACCAGCTCGGCCTACGCTCGCACCGTTGCCAACACCTGCAGCGGTGAAAGCACCTATGGCACCCGTGCCACAGCCACCTCCTTCTACCACTGTAGCACCTGCCGCTCCCGTGGTCCCAGCTGCCTTCCCGGCCTACAGCAATGATACTGGTGCGTTAACAGTTGCTTCTGAGCCACCAAAGGAAGCGAGCATCGTCCAGAAACTAGGCTCCAAAACGCAAATTATGCACGTCGACGATAGTATCTCAATGGTGAGTTTGTATTCTGTTACAGGACATATATTTAGCATGTAATGTTTAGCAGGTACAAAATAAGTTCTTCGAGCAACCATAAGTTTTAATCGCATGTTTTTGAGCCTGTCGAAAAACCAACTTTTCGAATTGTCCCATACCTCGCTTCCATCCTTTAGATGCAGAAGTTGATTACCTATGCATCTATTAGTTTCAGAGCGGTTCTCATAGGCCCATCTCTTTCTTTCTTTAGCACTTGCTTTCTTCCTTCTTTCCCTTCTGTCTTTGCACTTTTTCGGCAACTGGCGCTTTTCTCTGCAAATCGGTTTGTGCCTTATTTTTCACCGTCCACTTTTCTTTGTTATTCGGGGAAGGGCAAGGGAAAATAAGTTCGTCTGGGCTGCAGCATGAATTTTGTCGAATTCTGAATTCAAACAGTTTGTGATATCACTTGCTTCGTAACCAGTTCATCGCAGGGTCATCATCATCATCATCACTCGGCCTGATAGACGGATCACGGACGTTTTCACTGCCATGTCTCCAAAATAGCTTCTTGTTGAGAAATGCTCGCTAGCAATGTCGTCTTTCTGAGGCATAATGCGACTGATCGTCATTACGATTGACGACGCTGGGTACGCAAGTGGCGCTGAAAATCGATTTTTCGGACTGCCTGATCGTTGGCAAATAGGTCCTAAATACGTTAGACAAGTTTCCGTCGAATATTCACAGCTCGATTTCTTCACTCGATCTTTGGGATCACCTCATTAGCAGTTAGTCTTCCCAAGTCATCGTTTTCAACTTTTTTAAAATCGCTTTTTATGGACTTTGTGGCGGCGTATACCACGGAATTATGAGGGCGGTAAAGTGTTCTAAAGGCTGCAGAATCCCGTAAATGTTAGTTAAAGAGCTCCAAGCAATTTGGAACGCTCTTCCACTGCTGTTTGGCATCTTCAAGTCTCGGATGACTCATGAAGTCTTCGAGGCGCCTAATGTGTTCCACCAAATCGAGACCGGTCGATAACAGTTTTTAGCAAAGTTGAGATTTGATATTTGCTTAGAGTTTTTGGCAAGTTTTTTGTAATGTACCACATTACAGGAAGAACGGTGGGCCATGTTAAAGGGGTTGGTATGAGGATCGTTGCCGTGGAAGTACCAACTACAGTGTTCGTGAAGAAAATACTTAAAGGTAAGTGGTTTCATGGGGCGATGTTGCATTGCTTTTAGCTGACGATTGCCGACTTCATTGGGTTGATATGCTTGGGCACATGTATGCCATACCTCAAGAGGTCAATACACAGGTCAGCCTCTCTTATTCAGTGTTGCTCACCTGATCGTCTCATTTGAATTCATTTCCGCGCCCTAAATTTTTTTGAGCGAGCAAAAAAGTGCACTGTTTTTTATTGTTGCGAACAGAGTTCAGTGTGGATGCTGCCTTCGAGAAACAGCGTCGTGGAGCTGTGTTGTGTGATATAGCGTATCAGCCTCTAAAGGTTAGTGAGAATACAGGTTAGTTCATACAGTTTATTATAGTGAAATTCTTTGCAGCTTTTCAGCGACCACCAAAACTTTTTTATTTTCTTCGAGGTTGCATGAAGGCTACATCAGCAACTACTATTTAGGGCACTTATACTAGGTGCCCAATGTCACTGAAGCAGCATACTCCGATACTATAAGACCATAGGTATTCGTACTGCATCGTCAAGGCCATAGGCCATGAAAGTAAATGTGTGCGAAAGCGTTATCTAAAGTTTGATTGAGTCTGTGTTGGCTGCAGCGTTCGTTGTTCAAATTTGAGGCAATAAGAGAGCACGTAAATATAGACGTCTTTAGCAGTGTCAAGCACGCCCCGCGTTTCGTAAAACTGCTGTCGTAATAGGTTCATCTATTTTCTACTGGAAGCGCGCATTTATTAAACAGGTGAACAAGCTTTCGATGGGTGAAGAGCAAAGGATCAGCTGTTTTCCAGTCAGTGATGCAATTAATTGAAGTCTGCTTAATAATGTGCAGTGGGATATGTAATATATACGAATCGATGAGGAGCAGGGTTGAGAGTTCATCAGCTTCAATAGTAGAGGGGGCGCTGGGATTGACGGATGACAAATGAATTATGGTTCATTATAACTGTGAAAGTAGTGGAAGTCTACCAGTACAGGGAACGACCATTCGTACGTTTTCCTGAATTATAATCATAAATGCCACTTGAACCTTACAAGTTATTTCCGATTGAGGAAGATTCTGACCACATGACCCATCCTCTTCCCTTTAGGTAATACATGGATGGGTTTAACTAAAGAAAGGAATGCTCTTCTACGAAGCGCATGATGGTATATGAAGGAGCTACAGATTTCTACTCATCTACAGTGCGATTGACTAGAAATCTGCGGCTCCTTGATATGAGCGGAATGAAAACGACAATGGATCGCAACTGCGGCAAGTATTTTTTACTGCTTGACCCTCTTCGTAGTTGCTTTGCCACGTAACGGGGAGTAATGCGACGAAAGGTTGCCAAAATTGTGAACGTCATCATGCGCCGAGCAAGTGTTCAGCCAGTTCAAAAAACAACTGCTCCACATTGCAAAAGAGCAGAAAGCGACTACGCAAAGGTAGGCCATCTGTGAAAGTCTCTTCAATGGGCGGATCCCCAGTGCTCTCAGTTTATGGTTTCATCCTCCATCCTCAACAATTCGCCATCTTTGAATGTGCTTTTTCAAACATTCATTTAGTCTCCTCATGGCCGGACTTTCTGTCTCCTCAGATAGAATGCACCTTCCGTCGCTTCGAGTACGGAAGCGTCTGAAATCCTGACTTTTTAACGAACGCGGATGGAGGCTCCCAGCAACGAATATTTTGCATTTAACTGATGCGTTCGATGCGCATACCTGCGCATTTCTCGACCCAGATGTTGAGCAGAGTGGGGAAGGAATGCAGGCGATACTGGGAACAGTTCTTTTGTCCTCATTATTCAAAAGTGGTCATTCCTGTTAGCTTTATTTCTTCCTTGGCGTATTGGTGATATCCGGACTAAGATATTCGGTTGATTTGGTCGATGATGGTTATACTGATGGAGCGCGCATGCATAGGAGATTGTGAAAGAGAGTGGCGTGCGGCCGGCTTGCTTGGCTTAGAATCCCCTCCACTTAGTCACGTCTTCTTCAGTTGTAACCCCACACGACCGCGCCCGTCTGAAGACAATCAACCAACGTCACGTAGTCACGATATCTTCTGCGAACAGCGACGTCTACGAGAGGCATCCGAATAGGCACCTAGCGTCGAATTTTCCGCGCCGATGCGTTCTTTTCGTGGTCTGCGACTATCTACTGTGGAGGAAGCTAAATGCGATCACCCTGTTTCTGGTCCATCTCCTATAGTCGTCCGGGTCATATCGTAGTGTAGTCACGAAGAGGTGGACTCGAGTCGTCGGGAAGGAAGGGAACATAGGGTATGGGAACGTAAGATGTTGTTCTTGATGCCGGCTTAGCGTTTCTACACTTTGTTTGAACTGCCGCCTATGGGTCCAGTATTTGTTATTCTGGTCCGACCCAAACAACCCGTCTCTCCGCCGCCTCCTTCACAGCGGTCATTTAGATGGCATCGGTTTATGCAGCTGATACTTTGTTTCCCAGATGTCGACGGACATCCGAGTGAATTGATTCTGCTACTTCCTGTATTGAAGCAATTTCCTTCTGAGGTGGTGGCATTCCGGCTCACATCTGGTATCAGTTTTTGAGCTGTGAACCTTGTTCCTGCAGTGGCGGCTGGAAGAGGTAGCGAAGTGGATACTCCAATAAAACAAAATGTTTCAAAGTTCACGGAGCAGGTGGAACAAACTTACCCACCGGTCGGAAAGTTCATAGCAGAGATGCCTCTTCCACTACGCTGGTGGCGTACATGACTTATCTCCTCACTACCCGCATTTCTTCTAAGCGCAATGACAGATCATGCGTGACCCTCAGCACTCTGTAATGATCGCGGAACTGCAAGCAGCGGAAGCGTGCTTTGCGACAATAACATCTCATCGAAAGCCTTTAATGCCCGCTGAAAAAGTGACACGGCCTCAGTTTGTGTGGTTCGCGCGTCACTGGGGAGGGACCATGCGATGAATTGAGATAGCCTACTAATTTGTAGCAGTGCCGACTCACGTAGTTACAGTGCGATGGTGAAGTGAGATCCGCCACAGCTTTTTTAAATAGGAACGGTTTGCTAGCTATATGTCTTCGCATGGTAAGTGCTTTATGCTGATTTTGAGCTAATGGTAAGTGAATTTGGCACTTTCATGTTTCAGTGGCTCTTAAAGCAACTTTCTCCAACGGCGATGCTTCACCAGTGGGCGCATTTGTGCCACGTCGCTGTCTTGCTACTGGTGGCTCCTCGAGATCTAACTTCGAACGCCTTCCACTCCGCATCCCCCGTTTGATGTTTTAGCTGTAACCTTCCTAACTGTTCTACTGGATGTTGCTCCTCTTTTGTGTTTCCGTGTTCGGACGATGGGCTGTTGTTGACTGTTTGTTTCGTAAGTAAACACATCCGCGCTATAATCCGACACCTCACAGTTTCGTTGTCACCCTCATTATAATCCGACGATGCAACTAGCCGGAATTGATGGCTACCAGAGTCTAGTGACTTCGTTGCCTCAGTCCGACACAACGCATCATCGTCGCTGCAAAAGCAGAGCTACTGCAAAACCTAGGATGCAATCCCGTCTTGAAGAAAGAAAGCCGTACTCGTCTGTCTCCGGTTGAAAAAATTTTTGTGAGGGATTTGGTTTCGTACAAAGGGCTCACTGCTGATCCACCGGCCGCTGCATAAGCGTACCAGCTAAATACTTGTTTTACCGGATGAATGACTCCACGGACCTCCCCAAACTCGTGGAAGCTGACCTGTTCAACAGAACGCTTCTTTTCGAAACTGTGAATATACACCTACAGTTGCAAAAGATTCTGCGGTAGTACTCCGCATGGTTGCAGTTAATGCCGCAACGGCCAACAAGTTCTCGCTGAGTCTGGCACCAAGGCAAGGGCATATCCATGCATGGGCGGCAATGCCGCACAATACTTCGCCGGTGATTTGAAAGTGATGTCTTTTGGAAGCAGCTGATTACACAGCTGGAACAAGCATGGCTGTAGGCATCACATAAGTGGGAACATATGCCATCTAGAAATTGCTCTAGTATGCTTCTTGGATCGACCTGGAATTCAGAGGTGCTCAGACAGGGAGCCTAAACTCATAACATGCGGGAATAGATGTTTTAACCCACAGCCAAAACGGAACGTCCTTCTTCTGAGTATCTAACCAAAGTAGCGGCACAGCCCCATCCTCGATTACTGCGTTGAAACGAATATCGTCAAAAGTAGTATTAGACTGCACAGGTAAGCTTAACGGCGAGAGTGGTACATATCCAGAGCGGCATCTTTTGTCCAGCATCTGTGCGCTACTGCCCCTCTATGTGTCCCGACCTCGACTTACAGGCCCGATACATGCATTCATCACCCGGAAAATAAGAACACAAACTCAACAAGGAAATGCAGTAGTGGTTACGGGAATTCATTCGTCGAGGAAACTAAGGGTGTTGCCGGCTTGATTCTTCATGAACCTTCGATAACGTTTATAGCGACCAGAGTTAGCGAGGCGTTCCTTCTCTTCCTCTTCTCTAATCCTCTTCCACTCAACATATGCATCCTTCCTCCACAGTTCTTCTTCAAGGAAACGTCTATGCTCCTCTATGCCCAAACACTGCAATAAGACTTTAGTTTTTCATGTTAAAAACTTCAGGTATAATTTTGCAAAGCATGAAGGCTGCGGTCGGTGATATCAAAAATGCTAGCTTTCGACATGCATCTAAAATGATTAAATTATACAATAACACCTGAATTACGACCAACGGTGCTGTTAATATCGTGCTTGCTGACTTGAATTCTGACCGCAGAGTTACTTTCACTGGGGATGTAGGACTCCAAAGCATGCAAAAAGGCGCATTCGGGTGGTACATTTCATCCACGTACAACCAGTAAGGCGTGCATTTCAGAATAATAATTGTTGTTTTTAAACCATACGAGCAGCTGTTATTACGCGACAACCCATAATGAAGGAACGGTGCAAAGAACGAGAAGGGCAAATAATCGACATTGCCGGAAAGCTGGAAGCAGAAGTCTGTCTCCCTTCATAACACCCTATAAACCTCTACGGTCGCAGAATCCTAACACTACTTGCTGTTTCATTACAACGGAACGGCAGTTAGAAATACACAGAAACTTTGTCAATATCACCTGAAAAACTAACCGAAAACTGTCCCTCAGAGAGACCCATATTCTTCCGTATGAGGTATAATTTTGCTTCATCATCATATTCTTCCTTTTTAATAGAATATCTTACAAACCACTTGAGATACCAAATAAGACACCTGAAACATTCATAAAGCCTGCGGGCATATGCTGATACGGAAGTTTAAAAGTGATGCGAAGTGGCGCAGTTACAGACCGCCGCATAAAAATGCGATAGGGATGGACTCCCCTCTTATTTCATGCGAAACGAGAACATCCATCACTTCAGGCAATCGACAGCTGACTCTTTCACATTTTGTTTTCAGCCCCGCGAATCTTTGAACAGCGAAAACTCACACACACTCAGTTTAAAAAGGGGAGAATAGGAAAACCACGCATGAATGAGATTTGACTTCAACTATGACTGTGGTCATTTTTTAAATTAACCAAAAACAACAGCAATCGTGGTTTACCTCTGAAAACCAATTTCACGGAGTCAGTCACTGAAAAAAGAAGTGATGACAGCGGCAAAGGTAAAGAAAAGGAAGGAGTACCGTCAGTTAAACACAGCTCATCTTAGACAACAGCAGAAAAGAACGATATAAAGGAGGACTGTGCCCAACCGAAAAACCGTTGTGTCATCGCTTCATCACTTCCAACTGATATCCAAAGCGATAAAAAATTGCGACAAGCACCAAGTACCTGGCAAGAGTGTAAGGAAGAGAAACAATAGCCCACAATAACGTGTCGTAGACCGACGGCTTCCGGTATCCACCTCTGCAGTTAACCGGTGAAATCGACGAACAAGGACAACAAGATTGTTGAAACGAGAATATGATAAAAAGGACGATAAATGCCGAAAAAGTGGTCAGAGCAATATTCCTAGCACAGTTTGGTCGGACATCAACATAAATCTGACCTTGAGGGAGGCCGCCCACGACGCTCACGCGATAGCCCGTGATTGTTTTATACAGGAACGTAGGCAGATCGCGCGGATAGTACTGCATGTGTATCCGCGTATATTGCATGTTTACCAACCGAATTTTAACCTTTTCCATTACGCGAGCACCGCGAACGATCGACACCACAAAAGTGAAAAGTTTGGGGGCCGCCAAAGCTTAGTCGAAAAAAACCCCTTTCCATCAAAGCTAAACAAAAGCACATCGGAACTGCATCGTGAGTTCTCGTAAGTGGGACTAAGCACCCATGCCGCTTCGTCCTTGCTCACCTAAAAGTGCTGATCATAGGAATCTGCAGTTATTATGAACAGCTGATTCTTCCTCACATTTTGTTTTCCGCTCTCTCAAACTTTGAGAAGCTAGAACTGAGACATACTTAATTAATGAAGGGGAGAAGAGGAAAACAATGCATGAGTAAAATTCGACGCCGGATGTGACTTTGATCGTCTTTTGAATAAATCGAAGAAAAACAACAATCACGGTCCGCTTCCAACGACCGGTCTTTCGGAATGAGTCATTCGAAAAAAAAGATGGTGACAGCACAAACGCGAAGAAAAAGAGGAACTGAGTACACTAGCAAGCAAGTATCATCTGATCAAACAGCACATGGGCTGACACCTGCGCCCTCTGTTAAATGGCGATTGTTGCCTCAAGAACCTTGTTCGTTTCCCAGTGAAACCCAGGGAGTTAACTAAGGGCAGCATAAGGAAACCAGACGGCACACCTGTTACAATATAAACCGTGCACATCCTTTTAGTTTAAACGTACGAAAGCCACCGCTTCGATCAAGTCCGTGCACTCCGAGCTGTAAACACTTGGCAGCGTTCGATAACGCTTCTTCACTGACCTATGCTTGGCGCACCAACATAAACAGAATTGTTTTCCAAGCCTCATCATGGCGAAAGTTCTGAAGCAGACGGTGTCAAACTTACAGATTATCCCTCTCTATAAAGGATTTTGTGTCTTCACAAGAATTTTCGACGCACTCTTACATGAGGTTACGTTTTGATGAAAGATATAACGGATTAATAACCCCCGGTGGTCTTTTCTTTGTAAACGATTTACCGGAGATGATGGCTCGAAGAACGCGTGGGATTGCGAACGATAGGCAAACGGGATAACGCGTCACCTGTAGCCCAACAAAACACTAACAATGCGAAGAGAGTAAGTTATCCATATTCTAATATCCAACCTAACGGATGAAGCATATCTAGTCCACAAACTAACCTAATATCCATATTCTCCTCGATAATCTGCCGTATTATCAGCTCAGTATTCTCGCGTCTGCTCTTTTTGTCCTTACGACCAACACCATCTAACAACAATCCTCTTTCCTTCGCGATTTCCCTTGCTCCGTTGCGATACTTCTCCTGTCTTATCGCATAGTCAAGTGCCTCCTGGTACTTGTGCTTAGCACTCAGAAACTGAAAACTGAACACGAGTTAAACTGCAAAACAGCTTCATGAAAGAATCCCTTCTCTTTGTGACGGAGTATGGACCAACAATACCGCCGATCCACAAGATGCACACATATACTGCGTAGAAAACGGCTGTTGGACACAGCTAATATAATGTTGCATGAAACCGCATGGAAGAATCTGTCAATCGGTGCTTTATCGAGCGACGCTACTCTACCTAAATACATTATTGAAAAAGTGTAGCGGAGACATGTGCAACTGCGATGAAATGTTGGCATTTAAAGATAAAAGAGTGCGTTGGTCACCAGAACTGGCACTTAAGTCTCACTTTTAAATCGTATTACTTACTGACGGTGATACTAGTAACCTGCCTTAAAATTTATGCCTCTTAATTCGATCAGCGAAAGCGAAAAAGTGCTCTAGGAGAGCGGAGAAGTTCAAGAGAACGTTTATTTATGTCAGTTCCTTCACCTTCTTCCTAAAAAAGCTCAGTTTTCTTTTATAACGCTTCTGGCGAAATTGCTTTTTCACAAACATGCGTTTGTGCCTCTTATAGCAAATTATGAGAATTGTCTGTCTATAATCACTATAGCAGCTAAAGTTCCTTTTCAAACAAACATTTCCGTTGCTCGTATCGAATAAGATTGATTATTGGCACGTTTTCATGAAACATGTTTAGAATTGCTACTACTTATTCTGTTTTCTGAGCCTTTTTTCCCAACTTCTTAACTTTGTCCCCTTTCCTTTATTTTCATTTTAGAAGTCCCAAGGATGCGGCATCAAACATTGTCCAGTTTCGGTGCTGTTGTATAAAACGTCACAGAATGCTGCTTTATAACGGCTGGTTATTTATCTGTAATGCATAGAGTTCTATGAGTGCCCAATAATATTTGGGTGCGAAGCAAAGAACGTGCGTGAGAGTCTAAAAGATGCAGCGAGAAAATCCACTACATCTGTGCAAAGCGGCAATATCTTCTAGAATCTGAGAACTGAATGCAAATTTTGCCCACTCTGAATTCCTAATCTTTGTAGACTTTTCGTCTACAATGTGCGATAAATGATGCAAGGATGCAGGTGGTCACCTGAAATACGGAGATGAGAGTAACCGTGGCGAAAATAACGATCCTGACATCCACTTTAGGAGCCACCCGCCTTCTATAGTACTGATAATAGTTGTAGGCGCGCTGCTCAGGATGATCCAGGTAGTAATCGTAATCTGCTCTTGTTTCGTCATCACGCAACGTCTCATATGCCGTTGCAACCAGTCGAAATTTTCTTTCAGCTTCCGCCTTTCCCGACTGTAAAGCATTAGCACCATTTTATATCTGTTTGATAACACAGAGACATTGTTTGTCATATTATGCGATGAATGGGAGCAATCAGTACAAAAGATTCTTGAGGAGAGAAAATTTTCGAACATTGAGAAAAATAAACAAACTTAGATTGGTGAAGATAACGCTTTCTTAATGAATGGAACGATTTTCAATTCCCTTTCTAGGTAGGCCTAAGCAGGGTTGCATTAGTGATCGTGGTAGCGTCAATGCTCACACCGCATGATTTATAAGAACTGAAAGCAACAATCCTCAAAAAGATGGGCATATACCTCACCAATAACCTTGTCCGGATGGTATTTCTTGGCAAGCCTTCGATAAGATTTGGAAACTTCACTCTGAAATGCACTCGTTCAGTTAAACTTTGAACTACTGCGGAAACAAGGACAATTATTCGCATCGAAACTGCGGAAAAAAAAACTATTGTCTTCTACTCCATCAATTTCGCATCTAAATGTGTTCGTACTGCAACCCCAGCGACGAACGTAAATGAAACCTGAGATGGAAATGATAGCAGAAACCAGCAAGCGCCACTGTCATGCTCCTCAATCAGCGTTTTCAACCTGCCTTCGCCACACCTTTCTTAGTCGCCTAGATGTTGTCCTACTCTTTCCTGGTTCCATGAAAGAATCTTTAGAAAAAGGTGACATAAGCAGAAAATAGGTTTTTTTTTTTGAGAAGGACAGCATGTGATGCCTCCAAAATATCTGCACAACTCAGAATGAATAGTAGAAAGACAACAAGTGATATCAAATAAGAAGAACATTGAGGGCGATGCAAGAATGAACGATCAAAACACACTCACCTTTTGAAAATTACTTCGATCGATACCAAGAACTGAAATTGAAAGTGTTTAACTGTAGGTTTAGTTCAGATGAAAACCTTAGAGATTACGAAGTTCATGAGGAAAGCAGATCTTCCGATACTTGCATCGAAAATAGTCTGCACAGACCACACGCTTCTTCAGAACTCATTACATCAGTAAGCAACATGCGACAACACCAGAGATCAACTCAAATCCGTTTCGCATTTAACTCATTTCACTTAACTAACGTGCCGCCGGTGGCAGTCTTTTTAGTGAGCGGGATTGGCTCGATGCAAAATAGTACGAGACTGCAACGACAAGTACAAAATGATAAATGAAGACTGCAACGATCAGTCCAAGCCGTGGAACGCAGTGGTCCTGAACTGGATCTTCGGACATATTTTGTTCAGTTATCAATTTTCACTGCTCGATAAAACCACATAACTTACCCATTTAAAACGATAAGAACATGAAAGCCAATTCACTTAACGTGGTCAAATTGCAGCGCGTAACACGGCAACTAAAACATTGCGCTTGCAGCAACCATTACGTTTCAAAATTTCTAAGCCATCGACCCTCCTCCGCAGCAGGATGCAGCGATTTGAGGCGAAAACTTCGCTTTTTCGGTAAGCGTTTTCAATTACGTTGTGACTCAAAACCTCTACTACCGAAGTTTGCTGGCGATTTGAGTATTTTTCAAGGTCATTTTCAGTGTTCGCTCTTTCACTCCACAAGAAAACTACTTTATAATTTCAACGTTTTTACGGCTCAGTATGGTCAATACCCATTCGTAATAGGCGTTGGATTAGCAGTCAGTAAGAAAACGCCATATAACCAATACATAGGAGCGAAAGTGAACAACAAACGAAAACCAAACAGAAAAAAAATGTTCCGAAGGTGCTGGAGCGATATGACTTATGCAGTTCAACTCATCAGCTCACCTTTCTGGAAATTATCAGAAAAAACGTCGTTCAATAAAAATATAATTTAGCGGGACGAAGAATGCTTATATTCTCTGTCCTAATCGAACAATCGGTGACACGAACTCTCACTTGAAAGAGAAACCAGCTCTTGACCCATGCGTCAACACATGCTTAAATTTGCGTTCCAAATTTCGAGGCACATTTTGCCATTCACAGTTTAATTCCGAAGTTTTCTATTTCTCGTGTCGGGAAGCATCATATTTTTCACCGAGTTTTTAAGACGGAAAGAAGAGGAATGGATAGAAATATATGGAAAGTACAAAAGTATAGAAAAGCAATCGAAGAGGAGTATAAGCAAGCATATTTCACTGCAGATGGGCTCTAAACAAAGAAAATACCACCAGAAAACGAAAAGCAAACCAGCAGGCAAGAGGATGATAGGTGGAATCTCGCTCTCTGTGGAACTGGTGGAATTCTACCTTCCCCGAATCTATGCGCTTAATAAAGATGGCATTGCGAAAGTGCTGCACAAAAAAAAGTCAAATTTGGAATGGATGAGTGCGCACGTTATGAAAATATTGTATTGTACAGCTCGGCAAATCTCAGCCAGCAGCCGATACTGCCAGCTTTGCACAAATTTGTCTTTTCTTAAAAGTCATGCCTAAAAAATTTTCTTCAAAAAATCCAACCTCCCTATACTAGCCGTTGGTCGACTAAATGCTTCACTGTATTTGTACGCCACTTTCCTGAACTCTTCTCAATTCGCGTGTCAATTTTCAGTGGCGCCTTAATTAGCCTGTCGTGCTCTTTATTCTAAGAATTAAATAATCGCTTTTTATATGAACGTCGAAGAGATAGCGGCGGATCGTTCCATGATGTAGGTATGAACTTTTGGCGACCTGTTGCTGCACTTTGTTCTGATTGCAGATTCAAACCTCAATAACCTAGTTTGCGAAATGTTTATGGGGACCTTTTCTTAAATCACTTGTCCGAGTTTATGTTATGATCAAGCATAACCAAGCACAGCGATCCAAATGTGACCACGAATAAAGTTATAAAACCCATTAAAATCGACAATCTAATCACTATAAACAATTTACCATGCATATCAGTAAAATTATTCATAATTTTTCCACATCATGAAGCTGCAGATCAGAAAGTTGATGCGTTCTCCCATCTCTCAACGGTCTGTGGTGTAGCTCAAGTAGTCGCTTCACAAAGCTCTAGAATAAGTTTTTGTAAATAAAAACTTTTGGCTATTTTGGAGAGTAAATGAAATTATCCTAGTCACGAAGTTGCAGGCTCAAAGTGCTACGCAGGTAGTTCAGAGAATCTGTTTCAATAATTTCAAAAGCTGAGTGCACAAAAAGTGACAGCTTTATCCGTTTGCACCATTCCTCCGTGCCAGCCCGAGCAAAATGTGATCTGGTAGCAATGAAAATTCCCTCAACCTTCAACGTGTGCAGTTCTTATGGGTGGTGTTGTTAAGTGCAAGAGATCAAATGGCCGAAGTATTCATCGGTAACATCTGATATCTGGAAACAGAAGAACGAAACGAGACACCAAAACACTCACCATCATAACAGCTTTCGAGACCACAATAAAGGCCCGGGGCAAGTCCAACTGCTTCAGCCGACTTCATGACGCAAATCACCGTAACTGACAAGAATAAAAGTGACATGGCAAGTTGTGGGCGTATATGTCGCCGCCTACGAAACACCCCCTAGAGACCCGTCGCTTTGCCAGATGCAACCCCTGCAAGTGCCCATCAAAACGTGTGAACTGATGGGTTGAGTAAATAAACGTGACCAGCAAATTCAAAGCCGATAAAGAAACCGCAGACAATCTGGGCTTGATGAACAGCACTCCATGCTCTCAAATGGAAACAAAGCGGTATTCCTCGCCATCACTGATCATCTCCTTCACGAGATACGCACTCTCCCATCTCTCTAGAAAACGTAACAAACGTACTTTTCAAGAAAAACCCCCGCTCAATAATGTCAAAAAATATATTGGCCACACGCTTGATATATATTTAAAAAAAATGAATACTCGTCACAGTACCAGTTTTTGGGAAGTAAAGACAGCGATGGAACAGTCATGGTGCCTACTTGCAGGAAAAAGTAATGCTACCTTTGTTAAGAATGCCCAACTAGCTCCAAAATCCCTGGGAACAAAAAACCACCACCAGCCCCCGCCATCTCTCCGCTTCTGTGGTAGAAGACTGCGGCCAATGATGACCTATTTTCTGCGATGAAATATGTGCGCCATGTCGTTTCAGCATTCTAAATTACAGCGTAACATTTCTAGGGAAGCGACAGAAGCAGAATTCTGCAGAAAAATGCCTGGTTTTGGCTTATACTGCCTTCTTCATCAAAAACAGATTTCCCCATTTCCTGCATGCATCAAAATTCGCAACCAGAATTGAGGTTCTTGTCGATATCACTTATCAACTACACCATGCCATCACAACCGCCATTGTTTATTCGTGGACGCACTGAAAACAACGTATAATCAAACGAGATCGATGGCCGACTCTGCTAAATGAAGAAATACCGGACCAGAGATGAAGCATGAAACCGGATTCAGTGGAAAAAACCCTCGAACCCGAACTACCAGCTCACCAAGCGGCCTGAAAGTCCAGGCACAGAAACCATGTCCATTTTATGTATAACAAACCTCGCACAACAACGTTGTATGCACTGCAGGGCGTAAAAACGTTAGGTAATACTGTGGAAGAGTGGTTGAACGTCTTGGGGTGTCGGTAAAGGACGGAAAGAGTAAAACGCGGCTGCGGAACAGTACAAATGTGCAGAGAAATGAAATACGAGTTCGAACAGTTGGCGGAAACGGTGTGGATTTAAAATGGATCGAACAAGGATGGATGTTGGGGAGACGTCGAAAAATGATAGAAGAATGTGCCATAAGATTTTGACTATTTTCCTGATATTCTGAAAGTGCACTCCTCTTTCTTCGGTCCCCTCTTCTTGCTCAGTCATTTGCACTGCGGACATTTGCGCTTTTTGTTGAAGGAATGCTCCACGTCCGGATAATGTTAGCTGGAAGGGATCATAGAGAACAAGAGTTTTCAATCCAATAATTAAAGCAAGGTCGCGTTTAACTGTCCACATAATGTATAACTGGAACAACAGGAAATCAGCTGAAGTGACGTATATAGAGAGAAAAAGAGGGAGAGGGGGTAGAGAGGGAGAGAGAAAGAGAAAGAGAGAAAGTGAGAGAGAGAAAGAGAAAAAAGCATGTTACGGCAAATTTTGGGAGCAGTGTGGCAGCTGCGGAACAGATAATTCACAGAAAAGAGCTGAGCCAACGCAAGTTGACAGTCGTCAGAGATACGCTGTTGCTGAAGAATGAGAGGTCTTGTTCTGCGAGAAAATATGGAAAGGTATTCTACCTGTACGACGATTTCCTACCTATACGATTATATAATGTAACAGATACAACTGTTTAGCTGAAAGAGAGGAGAAGATCCTCCTGTTCACTCAGTTCTTTGCACTTTCAAAAGATGTAAGCTAGAATGAGGTGTGGAAGGGGTATGAGAAAAAATCACTGTCTAATGAGACACCAAGAAGATTGCTGTTCAAAATCTTGCGGCAGAAGTGTAAGTCGAACTTAGTTTTTCTATTTTGAAGCGATTCAGGAGCAGAAATGAGGGGTTTTTACTTATGATACGGTTGGAAACCATCCAGAAATGTTTTATTAATGATGCTTTTCTGAAGCATTGCTGAACCTTTTCGTAATGCTGGATATTTCTTGCACTGGATGGAAACTAGACAGGAGTACAGTCACCATCCAGAGAATCATACACATATTATATATATATATATATAT
>JAARMF010000182.1:52763-67441 GCA_022844705.1 Toxascaris leonina | reverse complement strand
TATTTATATTTATATTTATATTTATATTTATAAACATACAGATCACTGCGAAATAGCCGCTCAGAAACTTAGTCGTTGAAACATTTCAGCTCATGGGGTAATAGGACAACGCGATCTATTATTTCCCTTTATGTCATTAGACTGTGTTTGTGACATCGCACACAAGGTTGTATGAAATAATTTCGTTCCCAATTACCGAGTGCAATTCGTCCTTTTACTTACTGTAAACGTTAAGAACTAGATATATTGTTCATAGAATCTTTACGGCGATATTTTACTGAGCATCAGCTAAATTCCCATAAAAAACTAAAGCCATATATGGAATGAATTGATAACGTGGGCTTACTACTGCTCTTGAGCTGAGATGACTGAACGACTCAGCCGAAATACATGAAATTACCTCGAATTTTCTGAGTGCAACAAAACTGGTCTACCCACTCAAGAATCGGTTGACAACAAAAAGGAAACGTTGCTAAAGTGTACGACACATCGAGCGCACAGTCATTTCGAAATGCGGTGTGCAGTACGCTTAACTCTCGAAGCAGTTTCAGCACCACAAGCAGGGAAATTTAAGTTGCACATTATATCAATGTCATGATCCTCGATGTCGTTTCTGACAGATGCAGTGTCTTTCCGTTGTAATCGCAAGTGCTTTTATAACCTCTGTCCACGAACAAAACAAGAAAATGCTCATTTGTTCAGCGGTCATTTTTCTAGATCAGCGCGCCCACATTTTCCTTCGCATGTGGCATATGAAAGAACGAAGGTAAGGAATGATGGGTATATATCTTAAATTCCTCACATTCTACAAGCGAAAGTAGATGTCCGGCGAGAAACTAGTGCTCCGCCGGTGACCAGAGTCTTTACCTTATGCCTCACCGTGAGTCGACTGCTTCCCTCCGCATCATGTAGTGTCGCTTTCGCGCTCGATGCTTCACCCATCGACTGCGGCTGTCCAGACCAACAGCTGTCTGCAAAATCGGTGCTCATTCTGCAAATGTCGGCAAAGAATCAGCTCCCGATCTTTGTCAGTCTGATTTCACTGTTTCTTGCTTCAGCACTGCTTCGGCACTCTCACAATTGCCACCTTAGCAACGTATAAGAAAACTTGTCGGAAGAAAGCCCTCGGGTAGATCATGGTACACAAGTCTGGCAGTTTTCAAGGTTAAAACAAGGTCGAGCCACACTCGGAGCAAGTTTTCTGATTCCATCGTTAGGCACTAAAGCACTCAAATGGCCGCGAAACTTCACCAGTGGATGTTTTCAGCATAGAGACCAAGTACACAGTGCTTCTATAAAAGCAATTCCAGATTGAGGACAGCCGCAACACGAGAACATGCTCAGAAGTGCTCAGGTAAGGACCAATATTTGTGAAGTCTGGCGTCGATCCAGCAACATCTTCTATTACCTGCATTTCTGAATCCAGCGGAGCAGAAAGCCCTTCCGTCAGGAGTTTCTTTTAATAAGCATCATTATTGGTATTCCCGTACTGGAAAAATACACATGTACAATTTAGTGGCCACCTGGTCACCGTTCATAATCATATGTTGGACACCACGACTGGTCAAACTGAACTGGTGTCCTTTTGAATGTGCCACTTGGTGGTCTAGGTCGTGTTTCTCTATAAAATGATTTAAAAAAGCACAAGCTGAGAACGAGATGCCGCCATATTGCCGTCGTTTAATATTCGCCACCAAAGTAGTTGCTTTCCATATATACACAAAATTTCGAAACACGCTGAATCAGCCCTCACATTTATCAATCAGGGAATTTAAATTAGTTTTCCGTCTTTTAGTTGATTGAATTGACGAGCAGCGAGGATGGGTGACTGTAAATTAGACTGGCAGATCCCAGCCTAGCGAAGTCTGTACACAAACGAACGCTGGTGGCAGAAAGTGGAGCGGTCCTAGCAGTGGTATACTACCGGTCCAAGGTGTTGTTGAAATGTATTTTTTTGACATTATCTGCAGGTACGCTTAAATCAAAATCTTTTCTTATCTTTTAGATTTCGCTGACGCCTGTGTCGATATGTGTGATTTAAAAACTACGTGCCCAACCGAAAGCGTTTCCCCACATCCCTAGAAAGATAATATGGGCAACGAAGTGCGCGCCTTCCCACGGTCTCCTTCGTGCGTATTGTCTCATAAAATCAGCGCACAAAGAATAACCAGGTGCGCTTTCTAATGTTGCTTCATAGCCGCTTCACAATGAACAAGTACATTACAGTTAGGATCTTGCTTTTGAAGGCATTTCAAGAAAGAAACTGTTGGTCGTCTACATGAACGGTTCGCTACGTTTATTACTGTTGGTGATTATTGTGTTGTGATGGATTCCACCAATGATTTCTATATCTGTCAACTGCTTTAATAAGATTCATATGGTCTTTTTGATGTTAAGTGGCACATACGGGGTAACCATAACCGAGTTCATCTTTAAGACCGATCTGGACACGATTCACGTTGGCCATCATTGTCGATCAGCGAGCACAATTTCCCTCTCAGTCACCTCAGCCAAGATCCTTTTCTGAAACTGCTTTATGTCTGTCCAAACGGAAAGGAACAGTTGCTGCTTTTTTCTTGTGATAAGGGATATGGGATTTGGGCCTTGTGTGGATATTTTATTCAATATATAATCTCTTGCGAGTCGATTATATAACAATTTAATCGATGTTGCATGCTTTCCGATATGTCGCCTTTCCAAGATCAGTATATGCCTTCTCATTCGTCTGAGCCAAGGGAAAGGTAATTTCGAAAAAAAGGTAATCACAGTGGTTGGCAAGCATTTGAAAAATGTTGCAATGAGTGCCGTAAAGCCTGTGATAAATACGCAACGATGGGGAACGTATACAACGTTGCAATAACGTAGAATCTTTTCACCAAACGTAACGGAGAGTTAAAGACGAAAGTAGCATTCAGTGTGTTGAAGTGATCGACGAATGCGCAAATGCGGAATCGTTTGCAGAATATTTCTCAAAGGCAACGACAATGTGATTTCCTTTAAAGTCCCAACAACGGTCACTGTTGAGGATCTTCACATTAAATTACCATCGTAGCTGTCAGATCTCTTAATGACGTAAAATATCTTTCACTTCTCATAGTTTGCCTTCCTTTGTCCCAAAGCGAATCTCTGATAGTGTTCGTTATCATTTGTCACTTTTTTGAGTCTCATTCTCGACTCCTTCCCTGTGGAAGACGATGGTACTTAACAACATTCTGTGAGAGATTTGAGGGCTTGGGGTCTCATCGATTAATTTTTGGATTCATTTTGAGTCAGTTACAACTGAGGCTTTAAGGCGGCTAATTGCGTTGAATGGAAAATTCCGAACTGCTGCATTGAACATTATTGCATCAAGGCTTTAATTGTTCATTCTCGTTCTATTCTAGAACATAGTTGCTCGGCTTCTTCGCCGTTTCTGAAACCGAATAGAAGTTGAACATACGTTGAGGAATGTATGAAAATATTGCACGTGAACATCTTTTCGAAAAGTTTTCTCCAAACTATGCAACTCGTTCGCGCATTTTGGGTGTAAAATCACTCGAATTCCGTCGCCTTGAGTCAGATTTAATATCGCATTTCAAAATTGTAAATGGATGTTCCGATACTGCACCTCATTAGTGTGCTGCATTCAGTTTTGCGTTATTTTTCACGAGTTCACAGCTTCCGGTTGCTTCCTTGCGTCTCAATCATGAATTCAATTTATGATTCCATTTCCTTCCGGATCAACCAAGTGAAGAATGAACTCTCTGTTGATGCCGTCTCATCACCCAGTGCCTTTCGCTCACTAGTCACCTCAAGCGTTTCGACCTTCAGAAGCCTGTGAGTTTGTTTTTCTTTTATGCGAGCTTTCCGATCATCGTAATCATGTAGTCTACTTCTTCTGTCTGCTTTCATGTCTTTTGTGCTATTCATTTTGCTTGCAGAGTAAAGATTTCGCAACAACAGAAAGTCTTATGACTTTCCGTTGAATGCGCCTCGTGAATTCCGAAGTGAGACAAAAGCGTACAATAAACCAATGTCAATAAAGAGCCATCAAATAGCTGCAGAAGTCTCGCTTGTTTCATGCCTCGGCCTTTTTTGCACTGTCTGTCGCCTTGGACTGTCTATCATGACTATCACAATGTCTGCCTTAAAACATTATCAGAAAATCAACAACTCGTTTCACATTCCAGCAATCCGTGCTGCTGTCCCATCTCTTATTGGTGAACCCTACTCAACACGTTGCTACGCTACAAAACCAGGAAACGGCCACAAGACAAAAGCATCTTCGACAATTTCGCCGCTGATAAAAACATCACGGGACCATGCTTTTCGACAAATGCGCTCTTGACAAATACGATTATAAGGAACACAACTCGAGAAATGCAATAATTTCTGGTCAAGAGAACTTATAAGACCTGATAGAAAACTTTTCCGTTCATATATGTTTCTTTCGAAGATGGCTAGAGCATACCGAGGCGAATGTTTTATGTTGCGAAAAAAAGATTAACGAAGAATATTGAAATGCAGTGAGGATCTGAAGTCACAACGGCAATGGCAATACAATAGCAACGCTAACAAAAGCACCTTAATAGCTCATTGCAAAACGGAATATTTTGCATAGCTATTTGCAGTTCATATTATTTTTTGATTTTTTTACTCCGTCTGCTGATATACGACGCATAATTGAAACGAGCTATTGTCGAAAAGCATCAAGCAAAACAACCGTAGAACATTTACGAATTGAGAATCGCTTCTCTCAGCGATTCGGAAATGCACCACCCTTTATCTGGATTTTCAACGCTCGCAATGCAACGTTCGTCCCACGCACAACCTGGCTGAAATGCCGCTAAAAATTATTTCCTTGCAGCAGATCGTGAACAGGAACTCACTTTTCTCCGGTGAGTGAAGAAATCTCTTTGTAAAGTCAGTAATAACCTCACACCATATTAGCGATGATGGTCTTTTGCGCAGGTTATTATAAAACCATATCTCTCAATTTATTGTTATAGGAATACGTAGCAATTTTTCCAAACGTAGCTTGTCACTCCATCTGGGAAATTTGAAATCTTTCCCATTAAAATCTCTCTCGAGTAGTATGCATACGGTTATTTTATTTTGCCCTCACGAAAATTTTCGATCGATTTCGAGAAGTCACAAGTGAAGAGAGATCTCATCAACTTTTTAGCGGAAGGAAAGGACGGGAGATGGATTAAAAAAATCTTCACCTTGATCGCGTCAGGAAGGCAAGATGCAATGCTCATTCGTTCCCTTCCGTCTGGCACGCGCAACTCCTGATAGGAAGGAGTTGGGTGAGATGGCATATGCGGTCGATTTCGCGATCTTGGATGATACTGCTCGTCGGGATTTATCACCGCCTCTCCTTGAACTGGAAATTTCCACATCGTTGATGCTACACGTGAGAATGAATAAAAAGAGGCTATATAATTATTGTGAAGAAGTTGGATAACAAACCCGCAGAATGAATAAAGCTTATTTTGATATCAAGGAAATATTATGATCATGTTATATGCTCCGGGTGCTGTACTTAACAGCACGAGTATTATAAAAGGGGTTTTTGATGAAGGTTAAATCTGAAGTGCTACCGAATCGATCAATCATTGCTTTCATCTTCTCAAGGATTAATTCAGATCATACTACATTCCAGTCACACTACACTGTGGTCGATATTCAGTGTACCAGAATATAAATATCCAGAACGTTTGTGGAACAACTTTAGATCAAATTCATGCGGCTTTTCCAATTTCCGCAAAAAACGTGTACAGTGACGACGACCACACTGCGAATGAGCTGCACAATACTCAACATATTCACTACATAATCATGCAGTCGTGGACGGATCATTAACAGCATAGGATATCTATGCGTGGAATCACTCAGTTACAGTGCGGTCACTCGCGCCAGTCGACGGTTAACCATGTAGAGGTCTGTACAGGAATATGGACACTGCTACTGAACATTTTCTATACGCAGAGTTTGCCGTGGAGCATTCACAAATAGAACGATTAGCTTGATAGGCTCTCGTGGCAGCTAACTGACAATTGCATAAAATACAACTTTTTCATGCCTGAGCAAAATCCACCAAAGGTTTTTATTGCACAGATGGAGTTCAATCCTCCCCCTTACTTCCACCTCCTATATACCCACGAAAGTCATGAGTACATAGGAGGTGGGAGTAAGTGGGAGGATTTCCGGTGGGATACCGTCGATTAGTTTTTCCGAAATGTGTACAATCGTCCGTATGATATCGTATGAATTTCTAATTCCATGAGTCATTTTGTTGAGGATATGTGAATATTTCCTGTCGAAAGACACGGCATCTGAAGGTACTTGTCATGGAAATTAAGCAAACGAAGTCTGTTTTTGAACCTGATGCTCGGACCAGTTTTGATGAAGCCTGTCAGGTAGACGAAGAGTATGAGTGCGCGATTTCTTCATAAATATGCCCGATACTTCTCCTGTGATTGGCAGCATGGCAACGTTGCAACTTTCCAATACTAATAATTCTTTTATTGTTCATACATGGTTGTACTGAAACTTTAATGCGCCATGAAGAGACCTATCCAACGACATCGGTCCCAAAGGTCTCTAGAAAAATGGACAATTTAAGCGCTCCTCACAAAAGTTGAATGAGCTCTCGGTAACTGCACTGAGCGAAATGGTTTTGAGCGAAATTCGGCGCAAAATACATGGATCTTTTAGGACTACATAGGTTGTCCGAATTCTTGCAGCTGGAATCACCGTGGTGATTCCGGTGACAAACGACTGCTCCAAACTGGTAGAACGTTTACACTTCGAGGCTGAATTGAAATTCAACATCGTCCAGGACAAAAAATCGTCACAATCATCAAGACAGAGATTTCACGACAATTTCTGGACGAGTTCGGATTTGGCGATGTGCTACATTTTAGAGCACCGTACGCATAGTTTGATAGATCTGCTGAAGTTGACTCCAGCAATGCCAACTTCAGCCACATTGGTTAATCCAATGGGGAGTTAGGGCTCCCTCAATACCACTCTTATATGTTCTCGTACAGGACATGAATATTCCTCGTCTCAACGTCTATTCAGTTATTGAAGTAGAACAGTTTGATTCTCTATGAAAAGAACCTTAGAGCACTCGAAATGTTCATCTCTATCATGGGATATAAAACTTTGGTTTCATTCTATCTCTTCGGCATATATCAAGTAAATCAGCAGTTCACCACTCAAGTGACCACTAAGGTCTATATAACATCCGAAAGGGCATGAAATTCAGCGTTCAAATCATTCGAATCCACGACCACCCAAGTTAATCTGGATTGCGCCCAGGTCACATATTTTCAAGGACCATCGACGAGACTTATGATGTTGGACAGGCATATCGTGAAGCAGAAAAGTCTCAGACCTCCGTTGACAACCATTAAAAATTTAGCGACATGGGAACAAATTGTGCTCATAGTCATGTCAGCATACTTGCTTCAGTGCTTTGTTTCATCAGAATCAGTGGACACTCAACGAACTTGAGCCTTAAAACCAAAACTCGTGGTTCACATAGCAACATGTAAGCCCGAACCATAGAAACGTTCTGTCATCATCGAAACAAGAGCAGAAGTTTGTGTTCGCACTCTGAATTGCTTGTATTTTGCATTCCTTTCAATTCCTGCCTCTCGCGTTTACATTTCCCTTTGCTCCTCACACACGTACAGCAGTCTCCGTACACACTTGTGGGATGCCCGCCCGCTTCGTTCGCAATGGGTAAAGGCCGTAGCGATGAAATTTCATGGACATAATCCGCACAACAATTTGTTTCATATTGACCGGGATGAACATATCGTTCCAGTCGATCATCAATTAAAAGAATTATATTACTTCAAAATGTCACAAGTTTCCCGATCAATTCTGTTTTAGCGTCGATCAGAGGTGAGCGACATACGAAAATATATTCAAAGGAAATGTTCAGCATGGCGGTCTTGTAGAGAAGTCTAAAGACATTAATACATGGCTGTTTCCGTAAAGTGTGGATGCGCTCGGTCGGCTGCATAAGCACATTTTGAAGAAAAAGAACAACCGTATCGTTCCAATCTCTGCGCGCATTTCTACCTCCGGTTGCACAAATGCAGAAACAGGAAGTGGACGAATATGAAAAAAGAATGAAAACAGTCTACCTTTTCGCACGATTCTTCACTTATGTGGAATGACGTTCAACAAGAATTTTGATGACACATTATCAAAACAAGTCTGAAGCGATGACTTAGCTGTTTCCTTTGTTTCCTCTAAATACTTTATTTTCTTTGTGCAATCAATGCAAATTTAGCGCAGAGCCACGTAATACTCGCTACATTAGGTCATTATAAATATCTTCTAAGGACGGGACGAGCAAGTGTTGCTCAGTAAACACTATTAAAGAGACTGCAAGGCAACAAACAGTCGAAATATCTCACTGATTATCGTACAGATACTTTTCAGTGAAGGAAAAAAACTTCACCTCCATCCGTTCTAATCTCAAACATTTCAATCGCACTTGAGTCAAATCGCTCGTTGTCGATCTGCGGAATGATTTGAACGTAATAGCGCGTCCCATGTTTGAGATTGTTCAAAACAACAGAGTGCTAAAAGTTAGAAATTTACACAACATTTCACAGTCTTTCGTCCATGAAGCATGTACAAATCTGCTATGATTCATTGGTGAATGGGTAGAGTATGACTGCAAGATACTCAACGGCACTGACAGCTAAATGAGCGCTATTTTGTTAACAACAATAAAATGCCTGATTTGCCAGACATAACATTTTAAGATGCCTGCTTATTTGCTTTTTCCTCTGAAACCATATTGCGTTCAACTCTTCGTCTGAACTGCGTCACTTCTTTTTCAGTCATGAAAGTGTCCATTCAAAAACAAGAGAGCCCCTTTCATGATGTCCAACCAAAAGCTTTATCGCTTCATGCTGCGATGTTCGGCACTGTATTTTCTCATGCATACAAATGTCCCCCTCATCCATCACTGCAAACTGCGAACAGCATCGATTCGCTTAAACAGAAGCATTCATCGAACGAAGTGGCTTCCTTCGGCAACGTACCAACCATTATTACCGATTTTATAGCTCAAAATCAAGAGGTACGATGAAGAACATGTTAAAACACGCATCCAAAAATCACTGTAAGTCAATCCTCGTTGAGGGGTTTAGTGGCCTTCCTATCGTCCAAACGGAATGATTTCGACAGCTGCCATGTTCTTTCCTCAACGTCAATAATAACCACAGAAAATTAATGAGCGATCTCAGCAATCACTCTGCGCGCGAAATGTGCCGACATAGGGCGTTATGATTACTTGTATATGATTTCCTACATAGAAAGGTTTTTCTTTAGGACACAGTACAGAACAGCGTTCACAATTCAGCGTTGACTTTTCACGACAAGGCAGCAATATTATGCATCTCTACCCGTTTGTTCTTACCTGTTGCGGATCAGGGACGTCAACCCTCGACCACTGGTCCATACTGAGATCCTTCCGATCGGTGTACAAAACGGTTGAACCTAAGTTAACAAGAGTGCAGAATATTCGTAATTCTTATCGATGTTGGAACGAGATCACTAGTGCAATGCTTATCACATCCTTTATCGGATGAAGCTTTGAACATTAGAGAACGTTTTTTGACATTTAGTGTGCCCAGTTCTGACTATAAGACTTCGGAATATACAGAATATAGATCCATTCACCTAACCGGGGTAAAAAATGTATCGTTATCGCGGCAACTGTATAAAATGAACTCCAGAGTTGTGAGCGAACATCCTCAGAATGATAATAGACTGCTCAATGATATCCCAAACACTAAAAGGATTGCATGAAGTAGCGACGAGGTATTGACCATGGCAGAGGAATCTGAGATATTTGACATGTCAGTCAAGAAAGAGCGATAGGCACAAGAAATAAAGATGACTGGTAAATGCGATAGTACTGATGATGGGGGCGAAAGACGGAAATCATTCGGAAAACTTAGCCAGTTAACGAAAACGTTAAGCTAACAAAATTAACGAAAACGTAACATCTGAATGTAGGACAAACCTGTTACGGAGCGGCTGATACTATAAGGGTAAGTCCACGAGATGCTTACTTGGCCAGGTGCAATGTTTCGATATGCCAACGAATTCGGCTCTCGTACTTCCATTGCACTTTCCTTACGCTCTTTAACAAATCGCGAGGTATTTATCGTACAAGGTTTAACTGACGAGCAGTCACCACAACACTCAGGAAGTAGCTTTGCTCAGCAGTGGCAATAATGATTCAGTGTGGGAAATTTTCTTCAGTGACCGTAGCAGAAGGGAACTTTTTTTTTGAACTTGCAATAAAAAGTGGGAGGATTAACATAAATATTGACCGGTTTGTTAATGGATACCACTTGTATTGGAAAGTGCCTGAGTAACCTACTATTTAGGAGTCTCTTCAGCTTCGAAAATGCAAGTTTTTATTCATCATTTTGGCAAAAAATATTTCCCAATGCTTACGCAATCATTTATGGTTCAAAATCAGCGTAATGTAGGAATATGAGCGACTGAAGGTAGGGGCAAAGCAACAAGGTATTCACCCATTGTACGGAAACGATAGATGCTAGGTGCGCGGATTGTGGTACCATCCAGTTGACGCACATTGACACGAACATAATAAGTGGTGGCACTTTTGAGGTCGGGAAGCGAAAGTGAGCCTTCCTTATTGTCGATATGGATGTGACGCCATTCGGAATCTGGCAGATCCTTGTCCTCAGTTAGGTAAACGTCATAGCCGACAACCAAATACGCTGGGACGTGCCTTCAAAAAAGCGAGCTCTCATTTATGTTCCCGCATGGCCGTAATCAACAAAAAAATTTGACGAGAACTTTTTTATGCACGGTTTCTACGGAAACATTCTGCAGAAAACGGAGAGGTTGTTAAACGGTGATTAACGAGAATAAGATTGGTGGGCTCCAAAAAAAGAAGTAAAACGATGAGTAAAATTGGAAGAATCTCAACAAGAATAGCGGACCTCTAGCTAAAGCAACGTGCATTTATCACAATTTCTAAACGGCCTTACTGTTGGCGCAAATTTCTTCTTGCTGCATTTAACGGCTCAGTCAGAAAAAAACATTTATCATTCAGAGCCCAATATTACAAGGAACTTCAGGAAAAAAATCAAGTTTCGTTAAATGGAGGGAGGTGAAGTGCTGTTATTTTCTGAAGAAAGGTAGCAGCGCCGTATAAAATCAAGCTGATGCTTGAAAAAATAATTATGTTCTGCGAGGGTGAAAGAACATAAAACAATTTCACTCACGGTTCCAAAATCCACTGTAGCCTGACCATATTTGCCTCATGCGAGTAAATCACATCTACCTTACTGATCGGGTTGGTCACGACTGAAAACCATTTGTACTCTGTCAGGTTTACTTCGAAAGCCAGTAATCACAATACATGCAATTCATTTAGTCGCACTCTGTTTTACCTATGGCTGTTTGATAAATGCGAGCTATAACTTTGCTAAAGACGTGGCCTTTGATTTCACAAGTGACACTCATCAACGGCAACATTGCGAAGCGATAATCATCAGTTTTGTATTATAATATTGCGAAGTATTTGCATTGTCGTGTAGCGTATAACTTAGATTTGTATAATCTTAGAATCATAACTTAGAACTGTCTAATGAAACTTTAATATAATCAGACGATGGAAAAATAAAAGGTCTATGGAAAATATGCGATTTTTGACAAAAGTGAAAAATATACATTGCGCTTTTGAAAGCTTTTATCACTAACTGCAAATTCTAGATTCTCTTTATATACTGAAGCAGAAATTCACATGATGCGCTTGTGCAAACTTTGTGGCGACAGTAAACGAAACGGTGGACGAAAATTTGCCTCTGATTTTGGCATGGCTTTGTTGCAACTGTCAAAAATTACTAGCCCTTGAAAAGAGCCATCAGACGCCTTATCGATTTGGCTGATTGTTTCGAACTGAAATCCGCAAAACGAATCAAAAGGCTCAGTTTAATCAGTATGAAAAAAAAAAGAAAACATATTATCACTTCCGTGCGTTCTGCTTTCAAGGGCGTGTTTTCATGCGCTCATTTGCTAGAACAACGGCCTAAATATTGCTAGGTATATTCGTTCGAAATTCGATGAGTCGACTGTATCGAAAAAAGCGCACGCTTCATATGTGCGCCTTCTTTACAGCATGAAGATTAATGAAGCTCCGTACTGAACTATACGTACATTCAAAAAAAAGGATTGTTTTTTGCCCAGCTTCTCTTTTATCGTTTTATTTTAGTGTTTAAAACAGCACATGTGAAGAAATGGATGCATATGACTTGTCCGAAGCGGAGCTATCAGGCGCTCTATCGATTCTTGCACAAGCTGCGCAATGATATGAGGAAGTTTCTCAAAAAACAAATGTTAGCCAACGAACGTTGGACAAAGGTACTGGAACAGGTGTGGAAATGTAGAAAGCAAGAGCGTATGCATCTTCAGAAAGAAATGAAAATTCATGAACTCTTCATTTGTAGGTCACTGCAATGTGCAAATTAAACTACTGGTGCCCAGGATTTGGTTCTTAATATATACGGTCATCATATAAAAAAATCCGCATAATCATTGAGAAATGGCCGCTTATGGAAAGTTTGGCTCGATTAATTCAGCGAAAAAAGTGCCGACGTTCTCCTCTTTCGGATATTGGTCACCATAGGCAAGTTTCTTTATCTATCAGCACAACGCAAAAAAATAATTGTAATGTGTTGCAGAAGTATTCTGATCCTCAACGAATAAATTTTATCGTTGCAAGAAAAAGCGTTTGCACTTTTGGATATCAGCATTGCATGTTGCAAAAAACTGCTACAAATCTTGAGCAAGTATCTAATAGATTATGAAGTTATTTAGACGGCTATATAAGCAACAACAAAAACTATGAAGAAAAGTCTCTCTAGCATTCCAACCACCATGCTTAACCTCTTCTAGACAAAAGAAATCACGTCACAGGAAGAATTATGTCAGTCCATATAATATGAGCCTACTTTCGAACATCTCAATCGAAAATTCATAGAAAAGAAAAAACCTTCTGGTGTTTTGAATTTGAACTGCCCACTTTCGGTGGCGAGATCGTTTTGCAGAATTGTTCTGATCTTCAATAGGTATTCTGTGTCGCTGCAAAAAAAAACCAATCAAAAATCTGGTTATTATCGGTCTCTATTAGAACCTTATAATCTGACAAGCTTTTCATATCACTTCTGGTTTCTCCGATTCACTGCTTTTTAGTTCCAGCTCTTTCCTTATCTCTTTTCCACTGCGTCACTCTAGCTAGTCACAGACTGGCTTCTACTTCTTTTGCCAACTCTGTGTTTAAAAAAATCAGAGGAAAGTAAAATTAGCACGAGTTAACAGCTCCTCAAAAAAATCTGGCATTGTAATTCCATGGAATGTTCAGAGATAAAGAGTAGTACAGGACACCAAAAAAAGAAGACTTCCTTCAATAGTCATATTGATGCCGAAAGAAACATTAAATAATCTAACATGTGCAGTTGCTCAAAACTGTGAAGGCGCTAATAATAACGCACTCGTTGGCTGGCTCCATGAAAACTGACTTACGAGGGATCTTACCAAAAATATTTGCATATTGCATGTCTTCAGATGGGGCATTCCACCAAAATGTCACACAGATTCCACTCCCTCACATTGGTTAACTGAACCATTCCTCTTTTAATAAGTCGATTATACTTTGCCCTTTGTCGTTGTTTGGGCTCTGATATTAAAAATTCAAAAGAGATATAGATCATAGTCAGTGGAGCTGATTACTCACGAATAAAACCGTAATGCGAAGTTGTAGAACAAAACTGTGGTAAGCGAATATAAACGGAGAGTGCATGAAAAAAGTCTCTACCTTAAACGAGAACAGCTGCAAGAGCGTCTTTCTGTCATCGGCGGTAAAACGTTAATGAAAGTAAACTCCCAATACTCAAGGCCACTTTAAGCTGATTCATATAGAGACAGGCTGAACTTGTACTTAGAGCTGATCTAGTGTTAGGCTAGAGCGATTCAAAACTACGACCAGCTGCACCTCGACACGCTCCATGAACGGTTTTTCAACTGCATCATCTCTTTAACCTAAGGAGGCCAGTCAAGTTTCGATTAACGAACGCGCTGATAGAAAATATCACAGGAGAGACTACAACGAACGAATACTCACAGTAATGCAGTCAATGTGCTAAAAGAATTTGTGCCATACGGAAAATGACAGGTGAAAAATGCATCTGTCTTCTATTAGTGGAAGGAACAGTGGAACACTCTGCTCATGGTCTTCGAGGGGTATTTTTATGA
Source organism: Toxascaris leonina (assembly GCA_022844705.1). Lineage (NCBI taxonomy): Eukaryota > Metazoa > Nematoda > Chromadorea > Rhabditida > Ascarididae > Toxascaris > Toxascaris leonina. Next base: position 53,131 of record JAARMF010000182.1, on the reverse strand, counting down.
ACTTCTTTTTTTGAGATCATGAGTTTTAAAATTAATCTCAGCGTTATGTCCGGATTGAACGCTTTTTTCGGAAACAGATTTTCAAAATTACACGAATTTTCAAAGGCTCATCTACTTCTTGAATTGGTCACTTGAAAGCGCTTATTCGTGCTGCAAACGGCAAGCAACAGGTTATAAATTTGCACACGAAGAAACTTCTTGCCATAAACGTATTCAACCAGAAGCTGACTGTAGTTGGACACACCGCAGCGTGCACTTCGCCAAGCTCTCGCATGAGCTGTTGCCACCCTCATTGTTTTGATGGGACAGAAATGAAGAAATGTGGGGGGGGGGGGGGGGGGGGGGGGGGGGGGGGGGGGGGGGGGGGG
>JAARMF010000182.1:21399-47008 GCA_022844705.1 Toxascaris leonina | reverse complement strand
TATATATATATATATATATATATATATATATATATATATATCAAGCCACATTTGATGCTTTCTTCAACTCACTGTGCAACGAATGAGCCTAGTTTTAGAACATTAGTGTTCCCATTAGTCAAAAGCGGCAAAAGAATTGAACGGCAGTAGCTTGATGACCAGCAGGAATGACAGATACCGAACCCAGGTTTGTGCGCGGAGCAGTAGTTGCAAATCATGTGAAAACCCTAGGCTTATAAGAAAATGTAACTTCAAGCAACTGTGGGAAAACAAGGCCACGCAGTGTGAAAGAGTGGATGAGTTGAACGGACGGGACGGACTGCGTGACTTTAATTCCTCTTAGGGAGCAATTCGCGATATGTATTTACCAGGTCACTTTTGAGGTGAGATGTCTGGGGAATGCTTCAAAGTACAGCGCGATGGGAGCGTTGCATTAGCCACGCATTGGAAAATTAGGGAAGCCGCATTCTGCTATATGCACTGAGGTGGCAGTAGAGATTAGCGCGTGACCTCACCGATGAACAACAGCTTTGATATCGTGCCCTCGAGTGAAAAAAAAACTTTTTAGGGAATGGAATTTCGATCGCCTTCTCAAAAAAAAAAAAAAAAAAAAATTGGTTACGCAGCAGCTGCACATCGAAACAACAGAGCGCGATAGAGGCCACGAAATCGGAAAGGATGTCATTCAGCCAAGCATGCAAGAAAATTTTTGCAAAACTTGAGCATTTTACTAGTCTTCACCTTTACAGAAATGGCGAAAAGGCTTTTACCTAACAAGCGTTCAAGCAGCAAAATTATGGAGCGCTTGAAAGTTTCACTTATACAGACGAATTCCTGAATCACATTCTGAATATCTACGAAAAGTGCGGTAAGAAACTGCAGTGCCTGTTGAAGCAGTTCTTCTTTCTCAAAAGAACTAGAAAAACACGCAAGATGGGTGCTGGGATGGGCCCTTTGAATTTCATCTCACCAAGGCAGTCGTTATGTATTATAGAGCAACAATAGCAAAGCATCTAATGATGTGTTTTCTTATAAAATACATGACTAACCTCGAAAATAAAAGCTCACTGCTAAGCTGCGCACCACCCACGGGATGGAAATTTCGCCTTGTTTGTTTTTTTCAAGCGCCGGTTTTTCACACAGAATATGAAAAAAATGTGGCTAATTTGAAGATGAGTGACTGGCTTGACGTAGACTACAAAAGATTTAGTTGCCATGGTTATTGTGCATCCCGAGTTGAAACAACCTGGCGAAATACAAGGAAAGAGCCGTGACGACAAAAAAATAGGGCTCGTCTCCCTCATAATCAGCTTCCACTCGGATCTGCTCATTCGTTGCAATCAAGAACCTTGGAGCATGGTAGAATGTTTCGGGGAAAATGTGGCTGCTTCACCGATTATAGCTTATTGAACAAGCATTATCAATCAACTCTATCTGGTGAAATTCTTCAGTGTTTAGCAGCATTGCTGCAAAAGATTTCCGTTCGCTTCAATTTATCAAGCAAGTGTTGTTGATGATGTTGCAAAAGCTGCTTTTTGAAATGAGGTGCGAATGTTTTAAAAGCTTTGCTCGACTTAGCTTATAAAGGGGCTGCTGCTAAGTTTCCATAGCCAACAGATGCCCGGCATTACATGAATTCAGTTTCTCCCACACTTTCATGCTCGACCACTACCGCTCATACTAATGCCTAGCTTTCGTTTCGTTTACTGATTGCTCTGCACATTATATAGGCTAATGACAAGGTTGCTCGAGATATGTTTCCGTTTACTACTTTATATTCAGAATGGAATAAATGTGAAACGTCAGGAAACCGAAACGTTACTGTGATAGTGAAATAGTTCACCTTTCAGAACCATTCTTGTAAGTGCGAAATCGAATGGAAATTCCTACACGAACTCAGTTTCATCAAGTGAGCTGTTTCTTTTCGCCACGCTAAAATTCAAAGCTGATCGAAGATCATTCTTGCTCATCTATCTAGTAACTTTTTTGAGAGCATTTTTATGCCTCCTTTTCCCCTTCAGTGTGCGTTATAATGGAATCCAGCTCCCACCTAAGACCCCACCCCCTTCATCTTCCTCCGGAATTCATTTTTCGCTATGGAGTTGTGCGTGAACATGCGTGGGCATGATGTCGCCACCAAGTGCTTGTGTGAGAATTTCGCAGAAGAAATAGAAGGGTTAAATAAATGCACTGTTGCTTGTCAAGTGGTATTAAAAAAAAGTACACCAATCGTCCAATGGTAGGTAATATGCTTGCTCAAGTTTAAAAGCGACCTTTCCTTGAGTGACACCTGTCTAATCCAAGCCAGCTGACACAGCTTAGCGCTAACAGCGATGATGCATCTGAAGCATATTGCCTATGACCCATGTGAAGCATGTCATGCATATGGTACTCTCTTCACGTAACAGTTCACTCCAACAAATTTTTTCTTTTGTTTCACACCATCGTTGACGGCGGTAAGCCGCTATCGCGTCATTACAATCTGTCCAATTTCTCAGTTGTTTCCGAATGATGCAGGTAGGTTTATAGACAGTGGATTTATACTTGATGGCTTTTCATTCATTTCCCGGTGAGCTCCTGAGCTAAAATTATTTTGAACACACTTCAAGCCCGTTCTTGAAGTACACTTCCTGTAACAACACCAAATTTTACTTCCCGTGCACCGTATTTCTGCATTTTCCTCTCAGACGTACCTGCCTGCTCCACCATTACGTGTCGAGAAACCGCGCGTTATGATAGCATTGTGGAGTTCAATATACCACAGTGGAGAACGATACAGTTTAACAGGTAAGCAAGCACTGTTATTTGCAACTGACTTGCAGTAATTGCTTACATAATGCGCATTTGCTGCAAAGGCACATTAAAGAGTACTGCAAGCAGCTAACAACAACAGCATCTGATTGGAGGATGATACCGTATCTCGTTTCCTATAACGACAGAAGAAACACATCGGGAGATGGCATCGGACTGACCCCATATGCCACAGTCGAGTGCTCGACTTGAACCGTACAATTGTTGCCTTTGTAGGCGAAGTAGGATGTACTTACTTCCTTTTCTTCGTCTGCTTTCTCTGATGTTCGGTAATGCAGTGAAGGAACCATGGAATAACTGACTTTTCGATATCAGACAATGAAAGAAGGACATGCAAACGAGGTTTTTTCCTCCAAAAACGATAGTCGAGTGCATTCCTTTCAAAGTTTTTTGCCATTCGAAGCAGTCCCTGGCACGGGATTAGTACCTGAACTTGAAGTTCGTCTCCGTTTTGCACCTCAGCTAGGTTGAGACGCGCTTGATTGTCCGTTGTTCGAACATACTTCCACACTGAATCTTCGGACTGCCTGTTCGTTAATCTGTATCGAACGGTGTAAGAAACGCCTGAATTTGGAAAATTTAACCTTCTTCGAACTAATCGTGCCGGCAACCGTTATTGTTCGGCCGGTGCATGTCAAGCTGCGCGGAATAGATTATCTGAACACTTTAAATTCCCTAATCTTTATGGAATTTCGATTTGTTCAGATGAACGTCTGAAGTTGCTGAGAAAGATAGTCTTGGATCAGTTTCCTGAATCGGACCTTGAGGAAATTTGATAAACGAACTAGTGGAACACGTATAACGGTCTTTTCGCTAAGTTCCTCGACAGGTGGGCGGAAGCAGAAAAACATTTCTTAGCCGTTTCCTTGCTCATTGCATTTTTGAGGCTCTATCTCTTTTCTTTCCTATTCAAGTCATCCCGCTAGACCTCACATTTCTACACGCAACGTTTTCGTGCTTTCACTCTCGACAGCAGTCATCACGCTGATCCATTTAAATTTTTAAGGCTTTTGATCGCATAGTACTGACACTTAGAGTGTGTAGCTACTAAAGACTATATAAAGATACTTTAAACTGTCTTTATCGACTGACTTAAAAAGAAAGAACGAAAGGAGGAGCTTCTCTCATAAAGTGAGAAATAAAATTAAAAACTGGTAATCGTCCGGCAATGGAGAAGATATAAGCCAATGCAAAGGCATCAGTTTTTTAGATCTCATTTCATAGATCTAAGGTTATCGGTTCCTGCCTCTGCGAGGAACATTTTTCATTTCATGTTTTGCATCATGTTCTCCTCACCGCTTGCTTGAAATGAAATACCTAACGTAAACGCTGCAAACAAAAGTATTGCCTTGTGCCGTGTTTCTCTTACCTCACAACGAAGTCTTTCTGGGCAATGTATCGCAAGATCGAGGTTCGTGAGCAGTAGCAGCTATCATGCGACATTTTAAGGGTGACGCTTATTCATCTGTCTCTTAGAAAAACAAAGTGGAAAAGGATAATGTTCACCTTCGGAGTTGCCCTCAAAAGACCATTCGACGAAAATCGCGTCAAGCTGATTGTCGAAACGGGCGCGCAAGTTGCGCACGTTTGGCGTTGGGAGGGCACCGACCGCGAAGAGTACGAAGAACAGGAGCAGCGTAGCGTGTCGACCGCTCATTCCGGTGCAATGAGCTCTGCGGCTAGGTGGCCGGCCGCTCGTTGTCCGTTATCAGTTGACGGTGGCGGCAACCTGCGAGAACATCTCTTCCGAGCTCACACTGGCACTATGCACTGATTCGAGTGCATTCTGAGCAACATCACACTGTTTCTCTAGGTTGCCTTTATTATCGCTCCTGCAGTAATTATGCTGCTTCTTTAGTCTCTTCTTCCTCCGAACTGAACAATGCAATGATTGATCGTAGTTGACCTGCCGGAACGACGCGATCATCAGTGACGTAAATATAGGAAGCCGCCAATGCTTCCCGCCTTTCTTAGAAAGATTTTCTGAGCACAGCTTTTAATAGCAGAAACGAGATAGTGTCCACTTTGTACTATGGATTTTGAGTGCTGTCTCGCACGTTGAGAAAGTAGATCGAATCGCCGAGTTTTTTAAGCAGTTTATAAACCACAGCTACAGGAACGCAAATTATCAAAGCCTGGCCTTGTGATGGACCAGCTGCATGGATCTTTGTGAATTACACAAATGAATGGGCGAATTTTCGATCATAAATGTGTTATTTCGCAGCTTTATAAAGGCTGCTCCTTGGTAGAAAAAACTCGGAAAGATAATCATATTCCGCCATTGGAATTAGTTTGCTGGAAAACATCACCTATGTGAAGGAGGATGCAAGACTTCCACATTGTCATAAATGCTGTCACGCATCCATCGAAGACCACATTGGAATTTTCCCTCTTCCACGGTTCTGCCGATGCCGGGGATATTAGGGTTTCAGACATCTGCCAGCCATAATTCACCTACTGTTGAACAGAAAGAGATCGAGCTTATAAGGAATGCTTGTTCCGAGACATTTCGAGGTGGTCTTACTATTTTAATCTGTGAAATTCATCTAATTCAGCAGATCGTTATTTTTATTTCCTATTTCCTTGGATAATCCCAATGAAAGAAATTCTTGGTCAACCTTGCAAAGCGTTCTTCTTTCCATACGCTCATTAGTTAGCAATTTTGATTTATAGCAAGCGGTACATTAATCGAATTCCTACTGCGCATCGCCTAAAAGTTCCACATGGAACTGTAAGGTCCTTTATCAGAAAAATACTTTCCGGTTTGTCGTTTATAGAACATCATTTGCCGAACTCCCTCCCCTCTCTCTCGTTTCATTGCCCAGTTCTTCGAATCACGCTTAAGCATTAGCCCACCACACAGCAACTTCTCGCTTCTCTGCCAGCCACTAACATTCGTCCAAAAATTATGAATATTTCGAAACTGCTACTGTGCTAACTGCCACTTTTGTCACTGGTGAATGAGAATCCCAGCCATACGTTGTTAGGAATGTTGTTCAGCGAGATCAAAAGAGTCAGATGCACGTATTGCTTACTGATAACTTTTCATGGAGCTTCGTGTATTGCGCATCAAATTATCATATATATTGCCTTTCATCATCCAGACAGTTTTCAAACGTTTCTCGTATGTGCTCATTGTTTCGTTGCAGGTTACTTCAAGAAAGTTCATTACTTCCCGTCTGGACTCACATTCACCGGAAACCACACAATATTCTGAGTTGGACCGCTGGCGCACCACAATAGGGCGTCCGGACCGAGCAGATTTAAGCGAAAACCAACATCGGAATCTTCTGTCCTCCTTTATGATGGTCAGAGCGGAATTTTTTCACCAATCTTAACATCATTGCCGTGTGCCGCGCATGTTTACATTTTTGATCACTTAATTCACACAAAAGTTGAACTGCATTAAACAATTGTGCTTCAACGGCTGCTCACCATTCATTGACTACTTGCAGCAAACCTCTAGGCGGAATGATAAAGTTGAAGTTTAGCATGAATGAAGTGATATCAATCAATAAATTAGATCACGAAGCGAAGAATCCCCGAGTGCGGAGAAACGAATTAATGGAATCTGAAGCATTTCTCGTAGAATGATACGGTCACCGTTACAGCACCGATATAGTGTTACGCCGAGTAGTGCAGTAGAATCTACTAGATTATTCCCATTCTGCTTGCATCGAACGATACCTCAAGATATGACATGTTCTGTCTGCAATTACAAAGGAGTCTAGGAGAGGATTCACAGACCAGCTTAGTGGCCGAATCAAAGAATAAATGCTTGTAAGAACTGCTTCTAGGTTGCTCGATTGGTTTACTATTCTTCAATGTAGCTGCTATTTTCATGGGTATGTTACCAGAAAAACTCAGTTTGTACCTGCCTCGTATCTTGCTCGAAACAGCACTTATCCCTTTCAAACAGGCGAATTGTCGCTATGTTTCCTCCATCTTTTTGCCAGTTAAATGTATTTTTTTTTTTTTTTTTTGATTATTTGGGAGACAACATTTGCTCACCCTTACTTTTTATGCAGTTGCCCTGCGCACTACAAGCTGGTTGTTTTCTTGAAGGTTAGTGCCTTTTCGACGTTCACATTTGCAAACGTCCATAGGATATACCTTTGCGCCGAAAGAGACATTTGAGCAATGACGCGTGCCAGTGCTGCTACCCTCTAGGGAATATTTGTATATATTTGAGACGAAAAGAAAATAGTCATCATTTCCTTTCCTCTTTAAGTATAGACATATCAGCCATTCTGATACTAATCACTTCCACAAAGCAATCTAACATAAAGTTCACGAACAGCTTCAAAAGCGTGTAAATGTCAATTACAGCTAATCATCCGACCCCTATTAGCTTTCAGCTTTCGTTAGCATTGTATGCATATAGTGAATCATTACATTCCACCTTGAGGTATAGTTAACAACGTAGGTGCTATACAGTTTTTGTGCCCTACCAAGGATTAGTTTCCGCTCGAAATTTTTGCTCGCATAGTTTCATTGTTAAGTCACTCATTTCTCAGGCATTTAATAAAACGCGCAATGTCCTGTTTTTCCGTACGCTGTAATTTAAAATCAGTTCTGGAAATGGAGGAGGGAGACAAGAGGAGGGAGGAGAGGTGCTGAGAGGAGAAAAAAAGAATGCTAATATGATATGCGTCTTTACAGTCGTGCTGACCACGCACATCTGTTAACACAAATCTTGCAAACAAATGACCAAACACGCGCAGGATTGCAATCGAGATGAGCGCTGTCACAGATTTTGTGTAAAAGATTCGTAATATTATGGAGAAATCAGCTGTGAAATCTGCTGTTGCGAATTCAATGATACAAAACGCAGTCGCCTTCGTTGCAAAGTGATGAATCATCAACTTGGGCGCTGAGATGTGAGGTCTGCCTATAACATTGATCATGGTAAGCAAATTTCGCCACTCTTGAACCAGTGGTTCCACAGCTGCAACTATCATACATGTAGGCCCCCAAACCAACAAACCAAAAAACATTCTTGGGCCCAAGTGAGTCCTTGCCATAATGATCTTTGCAGACTCAATTCTGCTTAGGGATTAAGGCAGCAAAAGAATTCTTTCAACCCTCTTATTAACATGATTAGCTATTAATTTTTTTGCGTTTGATAGCTCTGTTATCCATATCAAAAGTTCACGGCAAGCTTGGCAATTTCAAGATCGAATTTGCATAAAATTTGCCGCTGTTATGAAGCAGGTTTGGTTTTAAAAGTTTGTATCATGTATTGCGTCATGTATTGTGTCTCTTGAGCATGTGTGTAATGTACGCAGTAAATCCGCTTCATGAGCATATACTCAGTGAATCGTTTAGATCAGCAGTGAAGGGATTTTGCATGAAGACCATTTGACGAATTAGCGACGAAATAATTTTGCTAGAACTTTCCCCACAAAATATGGCATTCCGTTTTTGTTGTTCATTTGTTAACTCGTTGAACCAAATTGTGTTCCATTAGAAAATTTTTTTCGCTTTCGCTTATCTATCGTAATCGAATATGAAAGATAGTAATGCAGCTGTGCGCTCTTCAACTATTCGAAAACGATCATGGCAAGATTCCGCCATCAAGCGTCTCTTAATACGTCATGATTCACTAAGAAATCTGACAATTTCAACTGCTAACACAAAGCATTTCGTACAAGCAACCTTGGCTCTAGTTATTGTAGTCTAGATGGATCTCATAGAAACATAGCTCGGCGGTTTGAAACTCTGAAAATGCCTATCATGCCACTTTATACGATTCGTTCGAGGAACAGCATTTCCTTGTAAAAAACAATTAAAGAGGTCACTTCACGTAGTTGAGCACTTTAGGTTGCAGAAATTACGAATTATTGAAATTAAAACGAGCGGTGCCATTTGTACACATATAGGCACACCCAGAACACGCGAATGAGAAGCATAATTGCTCGAATGCTTTGAAGGAAAGAATGGTGGAGTGATAAAGAGGGGAGAGGGGAGAGGAGTTGGTTGCGGTTGGAAAAATTGGAACATGAACATACACCGCACTTCGTAATCGTGAAATAGGACCATTTGAACTGTTTTTAAATGCGATAAATATGAAGTTTGGAGTGACCTTAATAAAAGTTGAAGGTTCTTTTTTAACTAAAGGAGAGGATTGGTGAGGAGAACCATCTGAGACTGCTATGCGATTCATTATCGCTGAGCCGCTCGCAAAAGATGTCAAGATGTAAGCAGTGGCAGTGCTATTTAACACATTCACTTCTCAACATGTAATACCGTGAGCTGAATTGTAGAGTCCAAAACTGTCCATGAAATTGCGTATAAGAGATGCCGCTAGGATTAAGGGCCAATAACGTAAACGATTAAGAAAAGAAGGCAATAATGAGCACGACATTAAGAACACAAAATAATAGAATTCCATGTTCACTGCTTTCGACGATATTTCCTGAATGCACCCCACGATGCAACGCACTGTGATTGCTTAGTTATTTATAGCCACAACGATAGTCTGAAATGGGAAAATTGCTTTTCGGTTTCATTCGCTAAGATAACTGCATTTTGTGCACAAATTCTTTGAAAAACTCACCCAAACTTCAATTGCCAACCGTTCAGAGATGCTCATAATTTGATTTTGTATTTGGGGTATTTGCACCGGAATGAGGCTTTTTTTGAGAACAGTGAAAAATTTTTCGCGATACGGAGCTTGTACATGACTGCGCACGAGTTTGTTGCCGATAGCGCAGAAACTGTCTTTGGATTCCTTTATTCCAAGAGAGTAGCTTCACCGAAGCCCGTTCATGCGCATCCTTGCGTTCATGTGAAGCTTATTTTCGTCGCCGATGTTTCGTCACTCACGAATGAGATGGTTCCGGTTGCATTTGCCCGGTGCTGAATGTTTAATTTCGTCACAATTCGAGCCGAATTTATTGCAGATTAAAGTGTACACTTGAACAATACGTAAGGAATGTCCTAAAACATCGAAATATATATCGTTTGCTTGTCATAAGCAAAAGAATGCTGCCTTAGACGCTGCCGTAACCATTCTGAAAGTGCTTCTACGCTGAATTACGGTTGATACGTTCCCAACAATACAGCTTCGAAGCGCTAGTTTGTGAAGTATGTGCTCAATGAAGCAAGTAAATTGAGCTCGCAGCGAGCGACACTCATTTCTGTTTTTTTGATTTGCTGACGCCATTTGAATTTTCTTCCCGCCTTACTTTTATTCAGTGACATTTATGTGGATTTGTCGTTCGACGGCTCATTACTGGATGGCATTTTGAAAAGAATGACCGAAAAGGTCAGTAGTAACAGGTACTGTTTGCAAATGCCGTAGCTCACTCTCGTGCCGTAGATGACTTGATCGTTATGAAGTGTTGCTTGTAAGATGCTTTTTCTGCACCTCCAGCAATTTTTTTTATTAGTCAGCCACTTGGTTATCTCCCATGAGCATTCTGTCCCATAAAACACTTACATATATTCTCGTCTGTTCAATAATTCCGACTCACAATGAGGAAAAACGAGTTGATAAAGTTGACGGTATGAAAGCGGCTGTCAAAAAGTCAAGTTATTTGGACTAATAAAAGTTGTCTTTCATCAGCGCTTATACCGGATATTGCCATTCGCATCCGTGGAGAAATAAATGATAAATTAGTGCGTTTTTTGAAGCGTTTCTGATTGCAATGTAACTGCTTAGAGATCTGAATACGATATCGTTTCTTGCCTGCATTTCTTGAGATTATGCCACGCATATTTCTGATTTAACCTATTCCTCACTTTCATATCGAGTTTTGCGGATTTTGCGCGCTATAATCAGGTAAAGCTGCCTGCAGAATTCTGAAATCAGACCGATCGATCCGCTTGCGGCATCTAATAGTAGCGTTCAGTAATGCCATTCTTGGAGGTTGTTGCATAGCCATGACAAACTGCTTAAATCACATCTCAGCATGCTATTATTCTGTAATCTAATCTGCTCATATGAAGGGTGTTAAACCTGTCTTCTCCACCTCTGCAATCTCCCAAATTATCATAGCCGAAACTACCGTTCGTTATTCGTATCGTCCACCACTCAGATATTGCAGTTCATGCCCCATATTTTAATCAGCTTGCATATGTTGTTGGTGTTTCCAAATTGATATTTGCCGCTTGCGGTGATATGATACGCACAAATGAGAAGATGCGCTCATCTTTCGTCCAATTTGAACTTACCATTCTATTCGATACTATTGTGGAGTCAGTGTCCAACAGTGAATAGAAAGAAATCGTTTTTATTTCTATCTCTGAAGGCCCATAATAGGGTGGGTTGTCGAGGTGACCAAGACTTCTGATTTGTGCCAATTTCTACCCTGACGAAGAAACAAACGAAGAAGAGTGCGATTTGAGCTACCTCTTGCATTTGCTTACACGACCAACTGATCGGTCAGACGTGCACAGCCGAGATATGTGCAATTTTCTAGTTGAAAGGTCGCCTGTGATCACGAACTGCCATGCATTTTTACCCTTTACTCATGACCGACGACAACTTTTCTTGTCTGTGACTTTCGGTCACATATCTTTTAGTGCGACTTGCTTTCACGTACTTTTGTAAATCTACACCTTTGAAAGGATACACTGAGTGCTCATGACGGTCCCGGTGTACGCTTCCACTAGCTTCAATTTTTTTTCTAGCCTAAATCTGCAACCAGCATGATGAGCACCTAAAATTTCGTTCTCGAAAACAGGATAAATGGGCTCTAAGCTATGACCATTGTTTGCTAGAAGTCGACCTGTAGGTGGGATTTTGAAAATCCCGAAAAGTGTATAGGAAACATCAGCAGCAGAATTCTGCAAAACTATTCTTTGTTTATTACCAGAAAAGAACATCGAGAAATTTTTGAAGCACAGGAAAACTCTTAATCGCTAACGTCACATAAAAAAGGCCCTCATCCTAGCAAGAGCTTAATCGCGGTGCAGCACCTTCTTGTGCTTGTAAAAAAGGCTGTCGGTTTCGTTATTGTTAGCTCAACGACGCAGAAAAGCAACGACGGTTGAATTCGGTACATATAATTGGTGGCTTGTAAAGCTTTCCGCACCATATTTCGCTTGTCATCAGCACTAAGAACCCGTCATCCTTGACAAGTTGCGCACAGAGACGCTCCTCGATTGTTTTTCGACTATTCATGAAATGAAACAATATGTTCGGGTCGGAGTCGCAACAAGCTGCATGAATCACAACCCATGCTTCTCAGTTGCTCACTTTGCCATCGCATACTTCGATTTGCAAAAAGATAGACAAGAGAATTAGAAAGACGCTAATTCCATATTTCCTGTGATATATTCTGCCATAACTGCGTTGCAGACTTGCGTGACTAGTTGTTTCATTGGCAACAAGTGCTGCATTGACGTTGGACGTTGATTGATTGGACTGTTGTCAATAATTGAGTTGCTCAGTGAAATAACGTTGCTATTGTTAAGCTTGCAGCTCTTAGCCGAATTTATGTTTTGTTGCACATTTATTTTGCACGATATTTCCGTTCTCTAGAAGTTAAAAAACTCTACAGTTTGATTACCGCTCGAGCGTCAATAGCGCCTACAGAATCCTTTTCAACAGACCAAGAAAATATCTTTTCATATCTCCATATTCTTTCATATGGCCTGAGTTTTTCTTTGTTCATCATTGATCAGAGCGGTATATTTTGGCTTCACTAACAGCTGTGGTAGAATTGCTTTTATATGTCTGTTTGTTGAACAGTGAGAGCAACCCTTTTTTCCTAGGCACAATTCTGATAGACATTTCACGGTTTTTCTCATTTTTCATGGCTCACTTATTTTTCGACTCTTAGACGCATCTGCTGTATATGGAAGAGCTTCTTTTTTGTCAGTTTCACGGTTCGATGCAGAAGAAATGCACATAGTGCAACGTGGGCGGGAGAAGGATGAGTTGGGATGACGCCTGCTAGTAATATAACTTTTGTTCTGCTGACCCACTCCGCTAAGAATCTCCTGTGTGGCATGCAGATATCTCCTTTATTTAGCCTCCGTTTTGTTTGCCGAAGAGTACTGAGCACTGATCGATGAAAATTCCAACTCTCTGAAGAAAAACGAAATTACCTTGCATTAGGGGGGAGATACAACGTTGGTCTCGATGAATAAATTCTACAATACATTTTCGACTGCTATTCAAAAGCTGCTCTCTTCTTTCTCCCCGCTCCTGAGAGGGCAATCAAATTCTTAAAATATTTTAACGCCGAGAGTTTTTGCAAAATTGTGAGTTTTAAAGACTGCATACTTTATTGCTCTTTTAGTATCTATGAGCGTTCTTGTAGGTTAAACCCCAAATGATGTTTACGAGTGATAGTGCCGCTTGCTCTGCCACTGCTCTGTTGCACAGAACTTGTGATTCAATACTTTGCACACTCTTCGGCATTTGAAAACCGCTTTTGAGGCGATCAGTGCGCATGAGAAGTGTAGTGTGAATGAGCTACAGAGATAATGCTGCTCTCAATTAAGGTGTATGCGATACGCCTGAAATTAAAGAAAAGGAGGAGAGGAAAATGGGAATTGGAAAGAGAGTAAGAGAAATGAGTCATATGAAAACGTTGTAGACAATGAGAAGTTTCTGAACAACCAGGGAGGAAATAAGAGATTGTGGACGTTGTTTCTCACAGTTCAGGAGCTGCTTTAGCGAACCCTATGTGAAATCTGCATTTTATCGAAGTCGTGTAGAATGCAAGGAATTTATCACTAACTTCGTATGGGCAGTTGGTACTCGAGTGACAACTACCGCAACCCTTCTACTTATTCCACTTGGGAACTTTCAGTTCACGATGTTTAATTTCCGTCCAGTATATTTGTTTACGAGGCATGCTTTGCACACTGAAGTTAATATTGCTCTCGTTTGCTCCAACTTCTGCTATCAGTTTGTAGAAAGGCGCACGAGTGAATTGCAGTTGTTTAAATATTGACAAAACTAAGCCTTAAATTTTATTCTCTGACCAACTGGCTATGAAGCACCTTGAATTTTAGATTTGGTCATTGCAACACAGCAGTTGTTGATAACTAGTGCATTCACATAGGCATTGGAAATTTCTTTTACTTGAATGTTTTCAATTATATATTCAGGTATGTTTTACACAGTTAATTACTATTTCTTACATTTTTAGCTGACGAGGCATCAATGGGCTGAGTCAAAGCACCGCGTTTTTGAACTGACATCTGCGTATCAAAGGTGTGTGCGGTGAAACTTGAATCGACACAATGAATTCCTTTTTGGCGAAATTCAAGGCCATTCTGAAAAAGTTTTCAGCGCCATATTTAACTGCTGCTTAATTTTTCGAGGTCCCATGGGCGGTACGTTCATAGTTTCCGTTGAAAATGCTTGCTAGAGGGCTAGTGTGACTAAGTAATGTTGGTCCAATAATCCAGGAATGTATGGGCGTTGTTGCCATATTCGTTGGAACAACATGGACATGCTAAAGGCCTCAGTAGTGAAATGATAGCTCCTCGCAGTTCCTTGAGTGAAATTACTGTTAAGTGGGATGCGACCACACAGGATAACCCGAACTTGATGAGGAATGAGTGACAGAACCACTTTGAATCGATCAGATTACTGTTGAATTTGGCAGATTCGTTGTTGAATTTCGATGTTTTACCCGCACAGTGTTTCACATTGCTTATGCAAGAGCTTATCGAACACAGGATCAATGTAAACAGCTAGATGACTTCAGTTTTCATCGCTTATCGTAGTGGAAGACAGATGTGCGTTAAAAATGATAATTAAGAGAAGAGCAGCTTTAGCTTTCAGCGGATACTGTGTAGCATAACTACATCCATAAGTGCATCATGATCACTGAAACGTGTATTTTTCGATGTAACGCTCGTTCTAATTTAGGCACTTGCCTCAACCACATGTTTAAGTTTTTTCGCATTATTTGATTATATCAGCAATTCAGCGTCAAATGCTATACGTCTTGAATTCGTAAATGCCATTTCCTCCTCGACTATTCGAATCAAAATCCTGAAAAGGCATAAAAATTGCTAGTTCAAGTTCAATTTTCAACACAGGAAGAGTGTTTATGACGTGTAGCCTTTTCAAATTTGGCATTTCATAAGATAATTGAAAATATGATGAAATGATTGATTCAGATATCATTAGCATCTATTTAAGTCTATATTTGAGTCTATTCAAAGTGCTGAAGAATCTTCGAGATCAAAGCCAACGCACTTTTTAGAGATTAACAATTTTCAATGAAAAAACACGTTGAAACGCTGAAAGTGCTAACGATTGGAGGAAAAAAGAATGAGAACATTATGAGGTCATCCGAATTTCGAAAAAAATCCGGTGCCATATATCGAATTTCATTGAGTGCTTCTAAAAGAATTTCCCAAATATGACATCACTGACTCGTAGAAAATTTGAATCCAATTGACTGCGTTGTGTTGAATAAAACATATCACTTTAAATTGCACTCATCGTTACTGCCGCATGCAATAAATTCATTCCCAATCCTTATAGTCGATATTTATGCATTGAGATCGATCATCTCTCATTGAGTGCGTATTGAGTTCTTTTTTCGAATTTTATTAACGCAGTCATTTGGAATCATTATCCTCGAATAGACCACTAGCTGATCGAGTCTCTTCATGTAGTGGTGCATGCAAATGCCGATTCTTCAAAGGCATTAAATGCCCATCGTTTGCTCTTCTTCGATGATCTTTGTTTTCTTCAAGTTCTTTCGAATAAGTCCCGCGAAAATCTTTGTGAAATATTTTTCTTCGCAGTTTTCAATTAGTCATTATCGACAGATAATTCTTGGAAATGGAAGAATAGATGATTGGGCAGTTGATTTGGAACTTTTGCAAAAATTGCATGACATCCGTCTCTTGAACCTGTCACCAACTGACTGTTCCGTAAGAAATTCTTCTGATAAATGGGTGTGATAACAAACTCGAGCGAAACTAACGTTTTTGTCCAATATTTGTTCAGTGTAGTACTTGTTTTTTCTATTTTTGACTTACAGAATTGGTGATAGCTGCGCTTACACTTCATGTTTTTAGAAACGCAATCCTGTGCAAAATCTCTGACTGCTTCACTGAGAGTTCGTCCCTAGAAGTTGGTAGACTGTCGCTAAAATTCATTGAGATGTGTTCGGCCTTAGGCAGTTCATAAGCACACCACCACTTCTCTCTACAAAGATAAAGGGAGTACATGACAGCCATATTGAGCAGTAAAAGCCTTGTAGAGAGGCAGTAGGTTAAAGCATTCTTTGCTAAAGAGGCGCTTACTAGTTGCTCTTCTCTTATAGGCAAGAGGGTTTTTTTTTTTTTGAGGGCTCAGTTTTTGTGATGGTTTCGGAGATCAGGTTGCAGTGACATGATGAGAAGTAAAACATTCTCTGAATATTGAAATAGATCTCGATTATTTTATAAATACTTTGGTGAGCAGTGGAATATTCCCAGTGAAATTATGCTGCACTCATATCCCTGATGTTCGTCAAATCAATATCACATAGAAAAGATTTGGTGAGCTGTGCTTAAGTGAAGAGCATGTATCATGATTTATGCATCATAGTACGTTGCAGTCGATATTTCGATAAACGACGTTTTTGTTTGGGTCACAGGGAAGAAAATGTGGATTGCAACTAGTGAAGAAAGGTCGGCTTTAATTTGCCTCGAATAGAACGATGCGGCAGCAGTTTTTCATAGTTTCTTAAAGCGTTGTGCGTTATTTTTTAGCCTTTTCCGTTTATCCTGAAGCATCTATTCTAATCTTTTAGTGATGGATTTGTTCTCGGCGTCGTTTTCTATAGTTAATTAGGAAAACAGGAAGGAAGAGGTTACTGAAGCTTGAGGGCCTTCTAAGCTATAGTTTATTTCACATATCGCGCTTTCAAACTTCTTTTTGAATGAAATTCCAGTGCTTGCATCTCTAATTAATTCATGGTTTCAAATACCACAAGTTGTTCGAACTGCTGCATTCACGGAAAATGGCTTTCTTTCACTGAAAATAAAATAGCTGAGAATCATTACTAGGTGCAGAATAATTTGCCTTCCACGAGTAATCGTTGAAATTCTTATTTATCACATGTAATTGTTGGTCGAAACATCTCACACAAGATCTTGTTATATGCTCCTTCTTAACACATGGGTTATCCTATAGTCTCTATTCGAAATTTCTCTTGTGGCTGTCTAATTGAAGTAAAGTTCTAATTCATCCGGAACAATTACCGCGATGTTCGTTCCAGTTTTCGACTTCACAGACACTAGTGCTTTTTTTTAAGAATTGACCAGTGAAACGAAGTGGACCGACTCAAATGAAACAAATTGCTTCTTTAAACTGCTTTTCAACTGCAACAACATCTGGGTGCTTTCGAAGGACCCAGTGAAGAATATTTCGGCCGGAAAAAGATTGACACTTGCACGTTTATTCATCTTTTCAATCTGTGTCGATTACTGTCGTCAATTGATCAAATAGAATGAGAAAGGTTGTCCTGTATTTTTGCAAATTTACTTAACAAAAGTTCATATGCATCTGTATGTCAAGATGCTCCAGCTTAAAAACAGTTATAGCCAGCGAGGTGGAATTTCGTAAGCATGACAGATATCGTAGAATGACTTTCCATACCCTGACCTATGATGATCCATCAACTTGAAAAGAAGTTATAAATTTCTGAAGACGGGAAAAATTGACCTGCATTTTTCATGGTCGGTTTTCCATCTTTCACCATGCTGTTTTGTTTCGTGAGATTGGTCATGTTAGTTAAAATATGAAAGGAACATTTTGCATAGTTAATGTCTGCTGCTAAGCTGTGAACCTGGTTGACCAGGCAAAGGAATACAGAAAACGCAAGCCGTGCCCACTTCTTTGAGGTTCTTCTACATTTGTTCCTTTCGAGAAGGAAGTATTATTCAACGTAATGTTATCTGGGAACGCCTTTCTTGCCAACGTATGTAAACATATGCTGTGAGTGACGAAAGCTATCCGGCTAGTGCAGCTATACGTTGGTCCGATGTCCATTCAAATGATGTGTTGATGTGCTGGCATTTGCACAATTGAAGTTGCACTTTGTGCTTATTCACTATATCGTTTGCATCGATAATCACCCAGAAAAATCACAGCACATTCCATTCGCAGAATTCTTGTGATTCCTATGTACCTCATCACAGTGGTACACTTCTCAGCTGTGAAATTCTTTTCTTTTATTTAAAACGGTAGGTATATTAGCAGCCACCCGAGGTAACGTGCGGATTGGGTGTTTATTTGTGAGAACATAACGAATTGGCTGTTGACTTGCATGGGCGCTGATCTGTTAAAACTTGCACCGATACTGTTTCTATTGCATTTGAGTGAATCGATGTCTTCATGCGAATATTCGAGGACAATCTGAGCACATGACGCATGAAAAGTATAAAATGTGAAGGTTTTATGTGGATAATTTTTTCATTATTTTCGCGTGAACATTGGAGGTTCCTTCTGTGAAAAGTCTGGAGAATAATTTCTCCGCTTGGGAGACGAATTCAAAGCGTCAGTCACATTCCCCTTTAATTATTTCTTGACCTTTGAGCTCTGAAGAAATTTAACTGTACTCTTGATTGCATCATGAGTACTAAGCCATAAATCATCGATGCGTTATGGAATTCACGTCTTCACAATCATTTGACATCAAAGTATGCACTTCTGAGATAAAGAAAATGTCTAGCAGGTAATGTCAGATAAAATGAAAGAGATGTAAATTTTTCCCATGCAGGAAGTGGTGAGTGGCAGAAGAGAGCCCACTATTTTTCCAAAAACGTTGTCTGTTGCAGAAATGCTGTCCGTTCGTAAGAATAAAACGGTCGTTGTAATGCATCTGATACTTCAGTCGATTCAAACAGCGTTCATCGCTTCAGGAACAGGTAATATGTGAACAGCTCAACGGTGATCAGATTCCATCATGGTAACCAAATTTGTTTAACAATTTTCAGCTGTTTCCAAAGCATATGATGTTAGAGACGGATGAAAATCAGCCTGTCGACAGAACGTCGAAGATTTGAGTCTGAGTCCCTGATGACATTATGGCTCCGAGACAACACTAAGTGAGTAATTAGGCAAGCCCCAGCCCCGTCATTCCCTCTCTCTCTACTACCGTCTTGGCCAGCTTTCAGATCTTGAAAAATAATAAAGTATGAGAAATTTATCAGGTGATTATCACCGCTGTATACGGTAGCATCTTCGTTCCTTTGCGTGAAGAAACTTGCTTTTATTTAACCAATGAACTGAATTATTTTTATGCTGGCAGCCACAGTGTCGGACTATGAATAAGATATTAGACAGATTGCATTTGCAATCGGTATAACTGGTTCAAATTATTTGTCTTATGTGAGTACAGCACTTTCTATGGAGCAGAAAGGTTCTAGCTAATTCGTGATTTTGACACTCGCAAAAGTGGCTAGGCATGTGAAAACGATGTGAGGTAATTGGATAGCTGTAACGTTTGCCACGAAAATGCTGCGGTTGAACACTTGGTCTCATCTGTTGAGTCTCAGCTGGTCGATAAGCGTTTTTTTCACTCGGCTCGTAAAAACAGCCCAACTTTCACATATCGTTGAAAGGAAGGTTGGTTAGTGGAGGCTGAATATCTACTCATACAGAACTGATTTCCTTCTAGGCATCATCTATCGGCTGAGGCAAACCAGAAGGTTAGAGCCAGTTTCCCCTCCAAGGGCTGCACCATGTACTTAAAAAAGATTTTTTTTTTTTTTGCTTGAGAGGGCTTCACTGAAAACGGTTTTTTTTCTGAAAATTCATATTTTCCTAGGGCTTTTTCTCACGCTATTCAGCTTACATACGCTTAAAGCCGCAGTACTTTTATAAAGAATGGATGGCTTTTTGATGAGTTGTTATTGATAGTGTGGAAAGCTAATCTTGGCAATGCAGCATGCTGCTTTAATTTAATATGCCACTTCACACGCTTAGTTATGTTCGGTGATCGTTGATCAGCATGCCGTTAATGAGATAGGGAACAGAATATGAATAGCAAGGAAAAGTTCTTATTCGCAAGTTTTCTTAACTCCACTGACTTAATTGCTGTTTTTTACAATACGAGTGCCATAGGAAAACTTACAATTCTGCAATTCCAAATAAAACAGTTCAGATATAATGCATTTCAGACGACGCATATTGCTGTGCTCATTTTCAAGCAGAAATGAATCAATTTCAAAAAGAGAAAAAGTTTGGATGCGCAACGCATATATATTTCCAATAGCATAGAGCCACGCGCATTGAAAGATCATTGTGTTTTTCTAGACGCAGATGCACTAACGTCATCCGAAAGGCCAAAAAATTCAATTTCTGTATAAATGTCTCGCTGATCATCATCATTTTCTAAAACATCGCTCAAAGAAAGGCCTTCGCATGTCGGTTCTACCAGAGTATGGTATTCCGCATCGTCGTGTTTGAGAAATATTGTTTGTTCGATTAGCAGTCCTCTAAGCGAGATTGCTATGAACCTCAATCCCACTATCCACATCTTTGTTGACCAGCTTGCCACTAGCTCGAAAAAGCGCTTCCTCTATGTTTCCGTTCGCCTGAGATTTTATTGCAGTGCGTTCTTAAGTTTAGACCACTTGCGATGTTTGAAAAAATCACATCCTTTTGTAAAGCTTGAAGCACACAAACAATGAACATCTCTGAAGCTTAGCACACAATATTCGGCCTGCGTTGTGAATGCTGTGTATTGAATTATCAGTTGAATGGTAAAGCAGCTTAAATGAGCATTACCTGCTGGGATACAATTTTTGTCCATACGTGAGACGTGTTGACGAACGCTTCATGTTGCTTTCGTTTGTAATCGATCGGCTTCATAGTGTTGAGTGGAGCAGTAGTTAGTATCTGCACTAATGAAGCGATGAAATGGAAAAACAATTAAGAAAACGGAAGATGCAAGAGCATTCGTCTAATGTGTGGCTTATGCTGTTTTGTCGCCGATGGCGAATGAATGTTCGTGTTTGTGGCTCGATTGAATTCACTACTTTCACTTCCACTCAATTCGTTTTCCTCGTTATTTCTTAGCAGATGTCGTCTTGCCTACGTCGTTCTATCCGTAATTTATTCTGGAAAGCAGGACAATATGACATCTAAATGAGCCTTGACGTACGCAAGAATTGCTATTTTGGACTGATTAGAGCAATTAAGGCAATCTGCCGAATTTGGTCATATATCCGGTATACATCAGACTGGTGATCACCTCAATTGACTGTCGGAACTCATAGCAAACTATAATGATTTATTGCTTTGACGAAAAGGTTGGTTTCTATGAGGCTCAGCAATCAGTAGAGATATTCCAAATGTATTTTTCTTCTTCCAAACCGTTGTATCGAAATTTTCTGAAATAGAGAGCCACTTTTAAATCATTCACAACAGACTTTCCATGCCAATCTTTTTAAATGATTTATCCGTTTTCGAAGGTTCCATAATGTCTTAAAGCATTTCACTTACCGCTATATACCTGCTTTAATGTTGCTCTGGAGTGGTTATTTGGGCTTTTCTTGTTGATACTTATGTCAAACTTACCGTACTTTGCTTGGAAAGTCACATCAGACAACAATGGCCTTACTTGTGTACTTGTGCATTCTATTGTATTTAAATGTGCGAACTTGTTTTTTTCCGTTTTTTTTTTGCATTTCCGAAAAGCTCGTCGATGAGAGTATATCGCCACAGATGATAGAACGACGTAAGGCACACGTCCATTGGAATTTTGCCGGCGATATTCCATTTCTGAATTTTAGCAGTTCAAAAAAGGCGCCTCTTTTTCTAAACTGTCTCCCCTTTCAAGATTTCACTTTTGCAAAGCGCTAACAATGCGCCACTCTTGCATTTTTTTTTTGTTTAAATTTCGTTGCTCGTACAGGGAGAATTCATTCCAAACAACAGCATATGTAAATGGCGAACGAGTCCGGTGGACCGTATTTCTTTCAGTATGACATCCCACAGTTTCTACTTACATATACATCTGAAGTTGTCATTTTCTTGCGTTCTGTAGAGCTATGGAACGATGTGAATTGCTATGTGAATCGAAGGATAAGGGGAAATTCCTTATGCTTCACTTGCATTTATTTTTAACTTAGTGATTTAGCTGTTGCATCTCTCTACCTTGACGCGCATCAGAAGATTGCATAAGCCATCCTGACTGTATGTATTTGCTGTGGTTCAAAGGATCAAAAAAAGAATACCGATGCATGTTGTCAGTTGGTGTGAAAATCGTCAAGACGACTATGAGAGACGTGGTTTCGAGGAGGAAGTGAAAGGCATCCTGAGTCAAAGATTAGCGGTAGAGGATGTTAGATTTGTGCACATCAAATCTGTTTTGTTCAGACTTCTTTCGCCAAACAACACATCTCTTTGCAGATCCTCCTTCAATTTCTACACTATTTTCATGTTAACTATTTTGCCCTTTTGTGGCTATTCAACCTCCATCCGAATATTGTTTAAGCCTCTCAATTAATGCAACGCCGTAATTCCTTGCAGCTGTGAATGTGAGTGCTGCCCGATCTCCTTTTGCCCTCATTCCTCTCAACTTCATTGGAAAAAGTTTTCTCTGGAGAATTATGGGAAACTTTTATGCGGATTACTCGGTGAATAAGATTCAATAGAATTTGTATGTCAGCATTTTCATGCAAAATGTTTCATTTGTCGTCCCATCGGGAAATCCAAGTTGATTCATTTTCAATGCTTTCGAAAGAGTTGTAGCCTGGCAAGATCCCGTCAATCGTTGAAACTTCAAGCAGTTATCGTTTTCCTTATGGCGGGGAAAATCTTATTGCTGTCAGTCGGAAATCTTCATAACGATCGCTATATTTGGCTAATTCGAAAGTATGAAAACTTTTATTAATTTCAGATAGAGAGTTAGCAGAACTGGCTGTCATCTGACGAACACCAAGAAGACAAGCAACTGAGTGCTAAAGATGATCAGCGGAATTACTGCGATCAGCGCAATTTGCCATAACCTCACTAAAGAGAAGTTGTGATTACTGCTGCTTACGAATGCGCAAATTGTTGTTCCTAAAGTACAAGCAGCATACGAACGGACATTCTTCAATTTCAGACACTCGTTCTGATTATATGCAATCTTTCTTTGCTTGCGATTCCAGAAAGTTACCATTGAATGGACCTTATCGGTGTGAATCGTTTGTCAAGAGTCGATTTTGTCCTTATGAGTTATTGCCCATCTGGACTGCCGAGTCAAGGCCCGTTGAGATACACTTCGGCCAAAAAACCGAATAAGACAATCGCGCACACTTATTTCACATTATTGAACCCTACAGTTTCCTCGATTTTATAACCCAGGAGGTGAAAAATATTTTTCCTCATTAATAATCCCCACTTGGTCATCTGTTTTCACCTGAGAAAATTGCAAGTTTTTCCTCTATTAAATTGCTGCAAAATATTTCTTTTGTTCTTTCCAGTTTTCCTTCCAATTTCCGCAATATATCGAGCTACGTCAATAAAGTACTGAATTGCCAACATCGAGCGATTCGATAACCACTGTCAATGCAGTTTTGTTTTGTCGATCTGTGTTGCTGAACTCATTTCCAACTAATTTTGACGCTATTTTGACGATTTATTTATTCACAGGTATTAATCAAATGGTAGGTGGTGAATAAGAGTTCGAATAAAAATAGTGACGACTGACCAAGAAGAAGAGGTGAAACATGACTTTTAGGGTTGTAAACAGCGATAATTAGTAGAAGTTGATGTCGTCTGGGTGTGCTTGTGAACAGAGTATTTCGGGATTTATTCAGGAATTTTATAACATTCATGGCCAGCGGAAGTGGTAAGCAATCAGCCGCAAGCAGACTTTCGCTGCCGCAGTTTTTTTTCTCCATATGAATATTTACACGCTCTCGATGGCGAATTTAAGAACGTTTATAAGAAAAGTGCAGGAAGTGCGAATCTTCTTATCGCAAGTCTTGAAGAAATTCCCGATTGCGAAATCATCTCCGAAAACGCACCTGAGTCGCATGGAATTTTTTTCGTCACGGAACATAAATAATGCACATTCAGAGGGAAGCATTTCGGCATGTTTGATACGTGGCTAACCTTAACTCGTGCACTGGTTACTTACCTGCTGTGCAATTATATTTAACGGCGCGCTTTCAATGATTGAGACCCAGGCCGCGAATGAACTGGAGATGGTGGTGAGAGTGAGTGATCCATAGTGCCAGGATATTGTGCGAGTTGTCGCCACGTTATACCACAAGTACGACATGTATGAAGATAATTTTGCATTTCACTTGCATTTTGCATTCCCCAAATTTTCCTTGCATGTGAACCTCCTGCGGCGACCGAGCCGTTTTTCTTCACAATTCGAAGCAAAGAAATAAAGAAAAACTCTTCAGTGGGTTTTGTGACAATCGTGCTCTCCGAAAACATACCATATGTGATTGCGGGTGATGATCTGCTTTCAACTTGTGAGAAGACCTAGCGACATGAGCATCTTTGGGCATTTCAACTAGCGAACCACTCGTCAAAAAGCAAACTCCAACTTGATCTTCGATTGCAGCTTTTTAAGATAGCGTGACGCACATAGTTCTTGCAAAGAAAAAAACCACTATGTGTCGAGTTGCATTCGCTAAATGATGTCTTTCCTTGAATCGAAGCGCAGACTAATGAGCGATTGCAATTACACGTGTTTAATTAAAACGCTATGTTTGTGCTGTGTACTTGCCGAGAGCACAGGAATCGCAGCATAGTAATTTGAACATTTGTTTTCTCGTCCGTCCCAACGGCTGAGGCTTGCTTGCGAAAGACGTGCGGTATTGTCTCCGTATTGCTTTCAACTGGTGCAATCAATTATGCTATAGCGGCTTTGCGATCCTTCTATAATTTCCTTCTACCACGAGTGGCATTAGGTTACCTTTTGATGTGACTTCAGAACTACCATCCTTCGAGTATGATTGTTTGTGCGTGCGAAAGTGCATTCATTATTTGCATGCCATTTAAAAAAGTGCTCCAAAACTGTACAGAAAAGCCCGTTTGCCAAGTCCTCCAATTTGAAACGTTTGTTTCTCGCATGCAATCGTCAAATTCACCGCTAAAGTTGCTGTTGCAAACGTCAAAGTACTCACAGCGAAGCGAAACTTTCGAACGCAATGCCTAGTAGATGTGTCACATGAAAGCATGGACTTTTCGCGAAGATGAACAGTAATCAAAATATTAGTTTTGTATCAGTTTTCAGTGATAATGAGTGGATGAGACTCTCCCGTTGCATGAGTGACGACAAGCTATTGTGTCCTCAGGGTCAGCGTGCGGAGAGCGTTCATGCTTCGCAGCAACCATTGAGGGCGTCCCTCTTCCGGGAATTTGCTGAGTGGCTGCTACATAGAAAATCACGCCTCGAAGAATGGCCATTTTGGAAAACGCCGCTCAGCTCTCTTACGTGTGCCTCAATTGCTTGTAATTTAAGGATGTGTCACTACGTTCGATGCCTTCACATTTTCTTTTTGCTGAGGGAGAGCTGATTGTCGCTGTACACAGTACGCAAGTACTTGTTGTCCATTGCAGCGTATAAAAATGAATTCGTCAGCACTAGCACAGCTATAAAGCAAGACGTTTCACGCCTCATCGGCTGATCTTGAGTGATATATTTATGCACACTACAGTGCACTCGTTTTACTGATGAGATCTGTGTTCGCATGCAACTTTTTGCATCTCTAAACAGCAGCAGCAGCCGCTCTGGCATAAACGGAAACAAATGTCGTGTCACGTCGTTTATATAAACTTTCGTTTGCATTTGAATATGTTGCGGCGGTTTTCTTCATGTCGAACGCTATCTTCTATTTAACACATATTCTGTATTTGTGTATCTGCATG
>JAARMF010000182.1:0-21090 GCA_022844705.1 Toxascaris leonina | reverse complement strand
CTAGTGGCACGTTTATTTAATCGTTTAACGTAACTTTTGGTGTGCGTTCCTGGATGTGAATTCCACCTTCAGTTACAAAAGGGAAACTATGTGATATGGAGCAAGCTACTGTATTCGTTTTAGTAGGGGCCAGGTATCGACATTTCACTGTGCTTTTGAGGAACTCTTTGTTCAATGCATGATTCTCAGTCAAGCAGACCCGTAACTTTCTTCTCGTTTGAACAATATCTGTGTGAGAAAATGAGCCAGAAAAATATACTAAGCAGCGCTTTTGGTGCCAATATCTGCTATGAACGGAGTCGAAGTTTTCGGGGCGAGAAATTTAGAGGTTGTCAACTACGAGCAATGTCGACAGTGGGGCACATATTCAAAAAAGGCTGTGATGCGACGAACTTCTTCCGTTTTTCGCTGTGCTTTGCTGTCATATTGCTGCTATTCGATGAACGTATACATTGTATGGTCTATTTTTAGTAACTGTGGTCTCCAATATCAAATTTTATTGCAGTTCACCTCATTTCAAAAGCACAAAATTGTGAAGGTCAAAGATGGAGGATTTGTGACCATTTCTTGTGGCAAGCCACTTCTGAAAAACATCTGGTCGCCGTCTTGTCCACTGTGCAGCGATTTAATTTATTTCGCATCGAAGATGGTTGTAAGAGGCGCAGATCCGAACATTAAAAGCTGCAAAGAACGATGACTAAGGCCGGAACGGCTGCCATGAAGCGATGAAAATCCAAGCTTCTCGAAAAGATTCGTCAAAGAAGAGTTCGAGCGCTGAGGACGAAAACATCTGATAGCGCTGAAAAGCAGCTGCTGTTCACCATGCATGTATGACCGTCGGAGGGCGTGCAGCGTGACAAGGGAACGCAAACGATGGTCGGATTGGGCTCAGCATGGCCTACTGAAGTCAATAAGATCTTCCTACTGAGCATCATTGCTATTTTCTACCTGCTACATCCGTGATCTTCTCTGTACATCACACCTCGCCGCCACTCAACTTGGCCTGTGGTTTAGTTCCTGACCTTCCGGACTTCGTGTTTCCCCCATCTCATCTTCTTGTAATACCGAAAAGCCCTTTTCTCTTTTCGACTTTACCGGTGTCTAATATGCTGCAGAGTATGACCGATATCACTGCACTTGCGCCTTTTCGAGACTGTTATCCTTCGACTTTAATACTTGTTTTTTTTTGTTTTTTTTTTTCACTTGCATGTTACTGCTCAAATAATGAGTGGCTGCATGTGGTATAAGAGTGTAAGAGCACATAGTATGTTTATGAACCCTGTTGTGAGCTTGCCAGTCTTATGTGTTCTTTTATTGAAGTTTACTGTAAGTGACGATGGACCTCGTTGCTTATTTACGGGGATTCTGAGATAAGCGTTTTCAGTTCGGCGTGGCTTCATTCAGTGAAGCTTTCAAAATCTCTTAGCTTTCGGACCTGAGCCGCAGTGGTCTGTGGCGTTATTTTTTCTCTTAAACTCATGCTATCACATGTGCGTTTGTTTTAGTCATTCTTTTGTATTTCCAAGAACAGCGCAATACTCTGCAAATTTTTCGCAAATAAATCTTGATTAGGGACAGCCGATCGCTGATTCGCATGTGGTACCGAAATGCTCGGCAGATGATTCATTTTATGCTGAATTTTATGAAATACGTCACAGTATTGAAGAAATCATGTGATTACACAAATTCAGAAAAGTAACTAAGTCTTATGTATGATAGTGGATGACTCTTTCACGAAAAATATTAGTTGTCAGCTATTAATATGGCAAGTGTTTGCAGGCGGCCTCAACTCAAAAAAAAAGAAACTCACAACCATAGACATCAATGTGCCAGAATACTTAGCGAAGTCTCATTCTGCAGATGTTTTCATGATCCACTGAAGCTTTCAGAATCTCTCAACTCTCGGACACAAGAATAACTTCAGGAGGGCATAACTGTTTTCAGTTGTGACAGCGCAGGAGTTTTTCTCTTGCATTTTATCGATCACAAATGCGCATCAGTCAAGAGTTGAGTAAAGCCCGAAAAATTCGTTCATTTCTCGTCGTAGCACAAGTGTATTTTGAAGCGATGAACCATTTGTTCCGCTCTTCATCCACTGCAATGAGGATGCCGTGGCTAGCAGCGAATTATATATTGTTTCAAATTCGTTTATGCAACTTCCACATTCAGAGAATGTTGCAGTAGCCCTATGAGAGATTTTTCAGCAGCAGCAGTAGTATATGACGACAACAGAATGCCTCAACAAACAAGCGGAATAATAGCAATTGCCGATGAGTGAATGGCAGGTTGAGTTGAGTGGACGCAACGTGATGTGTTGAGTTTGTGGATTGATGTTAGCAATAGGTTAACATATCGCAGCAAACATTAAAGCTTTTCTCGTTAAGAGGAATGTTGCACATTTTTTGCATTTCAATTTTCTTTTTTCAATTCATTCTGAAATACGCCTTCTTCGAACGGGTCTTTGAATGTGTGTATCACTATCAGACTATGGAAATTGTTTTTTGATTCTTCCTGCACTACGTTCTTGAAACTGTATAGTTCATTCGTCACAAGGTTTTCATAACTAGTAGAAAAGCAGATCTAGTCCTGATTCAGGTGAAAACTCGTTCCTCTTCACAGATCGTGCTTCCATCACAAAAAGTTCTGTTCATGTTCCAAATGAAGTTCCGGCACCTCCGTATGATTTTGTGTCAGCTGCTGATGTCAAAGAAGATTGTTGCAGCTTTTCGAAGAATGAATGCATCGGTGAGCGGTGGGAAAATTGTTGAGACAGTAAGAAACGCAAGAAGGATGTATGAAACTTCCAGCAGCTTTTGGCAGCGTCCTTCCTCCTCACGATAAGGACGGGAGAATGAATGGTGAATTGCTCAAACGAATGCCTTGAGGATAGCGAAAGTTTTAACATCGGAAGAACCTACAAACCTTTACACGCCAACGTACCTTTGATTAACGTCGATTTTGGATGTTTTAACTCATGAAAAAAAAAGCATTCATGCAGAACCTTTCTTTAAATCTAAACGTCGAGAAATTGAGTCTGTCAGCTCCTGTTGCATTGTTCTCTTCGTGATCCAATAAAAGTTCGATTTCTGAATGTGATCACCCCTTTTCTTCCATTAAGATGATGCTGCTTTTCTAGGAACGGTTCCCCCCTCTATTTCGACCAAGATTTCATTCGTCTCGTTCCTTTTCTGACAGTATTCCTCTCCTGTTCAAACATTAATTCGCTCTTACTAACTATGGACGTTGTGAGTGTGAGCTTTGAGCAAAGTTATGTGCGCCCAGAACTGAATAAATGAGATCTCAAATTACGACTTTTGCATCTTAACCAAATTTTAGCGGAGAGTAAAGATCACGTTCATTTGTTTGGGAACATTCAGCAATAACTATCGCTGTCTTCGTCATCCGTAGAGTTGCTCATCGAACTCACCAATGCTGAGCGAATTCGTCAAGCGGCTCCCTGAACAAGTGCGCAAAACATTATATTTATTTGTGTTAAGCAGTACGAGTTGCTTCCTTCACAAACAAACTAACTGTAGCTAGGTGATGAGTTCAGTGTCCGTCTATGTACGTGTAAATATGTGTGCGTGTAGTCCACAAGTGATTAATTAACTGTTCGTGTTTCCTCACGTAAACTTTGCCATGCGGCAGTGAAATATGTTCGTTTTGAGCTGGCGTACTGATAATTTTTACTCAGCATATGACGGTAAACGAGGATGGTGACAACATGACGCAGATCGTTGTGCAGATGGACCTCTCGAATAGCGCATCCGAAAAGGTCGAAATGATCTATCAAATTATCTTCTTCGTATTTGGCACTCCTTTGAACGCCGTCTCGCTTGTTCAGTCGACAAAGTAGGCACGCATCCATCTCATAACATTTTGGCTGCACGATCTTTAGAATGTGAAATAGGGTTTCTGGAATGCGAAATAAATTCTTTTTTTTTCACAAGAAAACCCAATATTGCCGTTCGATATTATGAAAGATGAGACGAAATAAAAATGGCTATTAACGGCGTTAAATCTGACGATAAGCATCACTTGCTTCAATTTTTAGTGCCTTTGTAGAGCAATTGTTTGCTTTCAAGCTTCAACAACTGAAAAACATCAGCTGGTTCGAGAATCTGCGCTAATGAGTTCACCGAACCAAAGAAGATGCTCATAGTTTTCAATGATTCAAACATCTCGAGGTGCCGTATCACACATACCTGATATGCGGACAGCATTGGGAGTCGAATACTTCTAGGGAAAACAGTCTATTGTTGAATTAGGATGGGGACCAGTTAGAGGAAGTGCAGACACTAAATGTTGAACAGGACGGCGAAGGTTAAAGTCACTCTGAAGTTTTGCACTCTGCAAGCTCTACTGCCAGCAGCCAACACACATCAAGAAGCGCATAACTACCGGAAATTATATGAAGGTTGCCTACTTTGCGAGCACACTTTTCGAAAAGCAAGCCTTCGCTTTCGATCCATCGTGTACCGAAGACCTTACTCCCACCTTCGAAGCTTTATGTTCTCTCGCAAATAATGTGTCAATTGTTTCGTTTACCGATAAGAAGCTTTAGTACAATCGTTCAAAACATATAAACATGATCAAACGGAGATTTCAATTTGCTGAGTAAAATCCCGATAAAATTGCTTGTTCATTTACTATTCAACTTCTACTATTCTGATTCAGATGAGCTCCAACATGATCTCTCAAGTGAGCGTTGTTTTATAGTGAAGGCCTGAGGTATCCAGAGGTTTCATTCAGTTTTCATCCTGTCACCAATTTTTCTCATGCGTCAGCATCCATCTAGTTCACCAGATCTACAGATGGAGAATTTATAGTGACTAGTGAACAGCAGTCAGAAGGAAGAATTTTCTGCAACACTAACTGCTTATTGTTCAAGCAGCTCTTTCTAATATTTAAACGAAACTCGCAGTCTCTCGGAAATTCCCTGGAATAATTTTATTTTCTGATGGGACTGTCCAGAATCATGCTCCTATTTCTAATGATCCCTTTCAGGGCTTATTTCTAATAGAGCCCAGAAATGAGCCTTTTTCCTGCAACATTTTTTGCATATCTTCTTCGAAATCTCATCGATTAATGGAAACGTTCGCAAGAAACCTTCTGAAACGATTTTCCATACTTTAGCTACAATTATTTTGATGTCTCATTTTTATGTGGTAATTCTTAGTTGAATTTTATCGACATAAATTATGAGGTGTCTCCTGTTTTCAAATAGAAATTAGTGGAAGTGATATAGTAAGGTCGGCAGCAACTGTGATAGGAGATGCTCTTTATGCAGTGCGTCTGCAATAGCAACTTGTCTCTCCATTTCTGCGTAGCAGTTTCTTAGTAGATTATGTTGACGAAAATGTATGAAAGCCAAACAATAACTTTCAGTCGATAAATTCAAAATGTCCGCGTAGAAGCAGCGGTCCCGAAAGCTTTTGAAAAAGCTCAAAAATCTGGTAATTGGTGATTTCATCCGCTTGCACAGTGAGAACCTCTCACTTTGATCAGTGAAGGCGGAAGTGGCTCAACTTTGGCTTATGGGCGAAATGGTTATGCTTTGCCTGCGCTAAGCTAATTTCCTTCCTGATTTCCAACTGCGTTTAATGGAAAAATCACTGCGCTCGAAGTCGATTTCCTAACGGCAGCGTTGCAGATTCGCGTTTTTGAGAAGGCTTTGCGTTATAGAAGATTTCTGGAGACAGTAACAGCATAAAACTAGTGCTTAACTGTTGTAAATCCCTGCCTGAGGAACGAAATATTGCAAGGAAACACTTTAGATTGTTTCGTCGATCGCGAGATGGTGCCGAACGTTTAGTGAAGATGGGCCAACAATTACTCATCGCACACTTACTTGTGCTTTGTATTTACTGTGTATGGAGAACTTACTGGTTTATGAACGTTGTGTGGACACAAGGTGATCTACTCTGCAAGATCTATTCAGTTGCTAGCGCGTTACCCTTTCATCTATGGTCGAATATGGTGGCGGCGATTGGCATCGACATGCTTTGCTGCATTACGTGAGTTGCAACAATGTTACTCTTTGTTTGCTTCATAATGGTCGCACTCCCTATCAATCAATTGTTTTGAGAGAACTAACATCGTATTTGCACTGAAAAAAAAAACCAAAAATCCCTCATAATTGAAAAAAAAACAGTTGGCAAATCTTTTAATAACAGTAAGTACAGGCGACCGGCCTAGCGTACTTTGATCCACTTTCACTGCTACGGGTTCTCCTATGTTTTTCAGCATTTTTATCGGTGGACGAAAATCATGTTTATTGAAACCGCAAAAGGTTAGTAACGTACTAGTTGATGCCATCCATATTCTTAACAATGTGAACGTCTGGCAAAAATTCCCGAGCAAAAAGAATCGAAGATCCTCGCATTCATGAGGCGGAAGTTGCAGCAGAAGCGAATTTGTGATTTTTCAAGGAAAAGAAAACGCCCGAGCAAGAAAAAATGACACAGCGTCAAGTTTTAAAGCTCCAATGTCTTGAAGCTAACCAATCTTGTAATGACGGTGTGCGAAGCGAGACAAAATGCGGTGCGGATAAAGTGAAGCAAGAAAACTAATATGAATGTATCGTGGAAGCGCAGAAAGAATTGATCGGTGCTAATTAACAAAAGAGTGGTTGATTGTCGCCCACTGAAGCAAAACAAAAGCAGTTGGCATTGCGAAGTCGTGAGAAGGAATAGTTGAGCTCAAAATGAGCAGAAAAAAAATAATCTAATTCCATCCATCTGTCAGAGTTTCAAGGCATAGCAGTCTCGACACACTTCCGGCAAACAAAGGAGATAAAACGGTATGATTGCTATCGAATAAGCCGGGATAGCTGCTGTCATTAGTTGCCTTCGAAACATTTCGAGTTTTGCTATTTTACTTGGGGAATGAAGAGGAGTAGAACTTATTTGTATAATAAAATCTCCTTCAAACCAGAATCCAGAAAAACTTGCCAAATGAGCAGTTTCACCAACCTCTAGGATTTAAAAAACGAGGAAATTTGTGATTCAGATTTCAGAAAAGCCCGGCGCAAGTAAACTGTTCGACGTCAAGAGATCTGTAGTGCTTGATTAGGTCTCAAAAGTATGGTTGAAATTTCTTTGAACATTTTACTGCCCAAAAATGATAAGGATGACTGCGTCTTGAGCGAAGTGACATTTGCTACATCTCTTAGACTCTCCTCAACCCTTCTTCCCTCTCCCCAACCCTGTCACCAACTGATGCATTGGCGCAGGGTTGCCTCCCTAAACGTATGGATGCGCGCATATGTTTCTTCGGCGGATTTAACTGACGAACTATGAAATCTGAGCAAGTGATGGTGATGATGACTCGATCTCAACCGAGGTCGCGTATAACGATTTACAAGGCGCACTTTGCTTCAGCTTGACGTCTGCAATTTAGAGATGAATTGTAAGCCAAGTTCTGCGTTTTGGAAAAAATGCTTAACAAGCTTTGAGTCAGTTGTTTTCTAGGTTGCAACGTTCTTCACAAACGGTTCCAAGCAGTTTTCAAATCTACGACCTTATACTCCTTTCAGGCCTGCTGACTAGCCACTGCTAGGAACACCTTCAACCTGCTGCACGATGGGTCTCTTTCTCCTTCAAAATCCACCTACAGAGAGCTTATGGGTTTAACACCTTTTCTGCAATAATGGGAAAGCGATGCATTGGTTGTATCGTTCGGTTTTATTACACGTCTAAAATTATTAGAGACTGTTGCTTAATGACTTCCGAACAGTAGATTTTGGGCTGGAAGCTGTGAACTTTTAATGCGATGATGGTTATCACCAAGTGGGTAATAATTTCTATGTTAAAATAAGCGTTTTTTTTGCGCGATTGTGGTATCGGTAAGTCAGGATTACGCACAATCATGTGACTAACTTCTAGCGGTCGAAATGCTCTCATAGAAGTTTTTTATAACTGGAGAGATATCATTCGTCGTTCTTTTATAGCTTACTCGCGATCCCCAGTTACGAACTCGGAAGGGAAGGGAACGTGAGCCATGACCAATTTTGCGAGACGGTTTTCCATTGCATTAATTCAAAAAATTCAAATTTTCTATCCGAGGGCAAAACAATGCGCGAGTCGTCCGGCAGCAGTATTCGTACGGACTCCAGTGGTCTAGTGATCATTCTGTTTTCTTGTATTACAGTAAGCGTCACTGTTTCATAAACATTCGGCGCTTCTCCTACCTTCGCCCCGTGTTCTATACAATTTCATGACGGTGCTCGGACGATAACAGCGGATCACCGTTACAGCAACTAATAATATGAGTGGGGAGTAAAAGTTGGGTTGAGGGAAGTAATATGGTGAGAAAAATTACCTATTGATCTGTTTTTACAGATTGATCTGTTCTTACGGATTGCGGACTAGCAGGGACATGTCTCAGCATATCCGTTAATGTATTTTCGCGGTGATAAGCACTAAAATAATAGAGATAAACGACTGATGGCGCAGCAAAGTAGGGAACCGAATTGCGGTTGTGATACTGGAAACAATCCGCAAAGGGGGAGGATGCTGGAACAACACTATTCATACGATACAAAGTATGTTAAATGACGATGTTTGTCTATGTTGGAGCGTCTTATCATTTCGTTTATTTATTTTCAACCGATCATCTTCTACATGAATCGTTAAAACGACGCCACAAATTTGCAATTCAACCTTGATTTGCTACGACTCGGTTGTATCTTTAACGCAGATTTTTTAGTAGAGAATATGTACATATTTCTTAGGATAGTTTACTAGGTGTTTCGTCACTGTTTTATGTATCTCTGCAACTAGCTGATCTAATGGAATGAACAATAAACGTCACATCGTGTCAATCTCCTTGCCAAGCTTTTCCGTGCTGCTTTACTTTCGCTGAAAACTACTAATAAGCCGTTGTACTGGAATTGTTTTATACAAATGCGTTGCGTGTTCTGTCATGCGAGGCGTTTATCTCGTAATGGCGGTTTTAGCGTTGTATGTGCAGTGTTTCACTTAGCAACATTTACCCGCACCTACAACGCACAGTTTTACACTTAGCTATACCTATTGACTTCCTTTATGCGCATGCTAATAGTTGGCAGCAATGCAAGTGCACCACTGATGCACGTGCAGCACACAGTACCACTTGTTGACGTAATGGATGAATGAGATTACCTGGTGATAAACTTTTGCGGATGGAGATTTCCCGATCACAATGATGCTTTTGCTGTTGTTCGCAGGACAGCAAACGATCTGTGAGGCGTGGATGGTTAGGATGCTGTTGCTGCGTTTGCAATTCTCGATTTGCCCCTCTATTGACTGTTGCTGTAATGCCCTTTGGAACGCTGTTTGAGTCATGATTCAGGGCACCGCTTGCTCCATTCAGCATTGGCATTCGGCAGCTTAGGCTTCGTTCGAACATAATCAGAAACCTTGCACCTGTCGTTAGACGTTATTAGAAACGGAGAAGTTTGACCTGGCTTAGACCATACAGAAGATCCAACGGAAAACTTGAGAGGGCCATTTTTTCGTTCCGATCACGGTTATGAAAATCATTTGGCAACATATATCAGCATCAAAAGTCCTATCGATGTTTTAGTGGGGACCTCAACTTGTCTGATTGAACCTGATCTCTACCAGACAATTCTACTGACGTCATCACGGACAGCAATGTTCGTGTCCACATTTAGCAACACTTTCATGTCTGTGCAAACAGCTGATAACAGTGGTATGCATATCGACTTACTTCTTTCGTCTATGACTCCATCCTTGCTGCTGGCTCTGATAAACAACTTAAATCTCATACCTCTCCTAATCCTTGCATTCCTCAAAAAAAAAAAAACTTGGATAGCATTTTTAATCCCCTTTGCCACTTTTTCTGTCTGTTTTTTGTTCCTGGTGTCGTAACGGATAAGAGGACCTGTTCGAGCAAAGCGGGAGGTAAGTTGAAACGAATGGGGGAAAAGATCCGTCACCAATTGGGAGAATGACTCGAGGCCAAAGGGTGGATGGGTCGGATCGAGCGAGTGAGAAACGAATCGCCGAACAATGGGCGAGGGAGAGAGCAACCCAGACCCAGAGAACCGATTCATTCCTTATATCACCATATATGGAAAAGTTTATCACATCGTTGATCGTCTGCTTTTCGTTGCCGGCGTCTGATCCATTAGCGTATCGCTCGATCTCAATAGCCGTCGCCGTCTTTTTTGCTGAACTTTGAATGTACTTGTTGCACCGAATGCAACAGCTGGCTCAATTTCTGAGCTGAGAAAAAGCGATCATTCGACCTATTCATGGAGATGAATCCATTATCGGTCCATATCGCTGACTTGTGCAACGTCCAAATTGATGGCTAGGCTAAATGCTTCTCGCCTCAAACCGCATTTCATCATCAGTTGTTTATTCTCTTCACCAGTCAACAACGATCAACGAAGGCTGTTGTTCTTGGAATGCTTCAAAGTTGACTTTCACATGTTGACCGCGGCTGCTATATTGACTGCGTTTATTTGGACTTCAGGAATGCGTTTAATTTAGTTTCGTCGCTGACGTTGTTTCCCTAAGCAAGGTCTTACGGAATCAGAAACTG
This sequence comes from Toxascaris leonina, assembly GCA_022844705.1. Classification (NCBI taxonomy): domain Eukaryota; kingdom Metazoa; phylum Nematoda; class Chromadorea; order Rhabditida; family Ascarididae; genus Toxascaris; species Toxascaris leonina. Next base: position 10,536 of record JAARMF010000182.1, on the reverse strand, counting down.
CTCGTTGCTTTGGCTTTGCGACTTCCTTTCCGGTCGTTCGTAGTTAGCATTTGTTGTAGGCTCTACATGCGATTTTCAGGAGTCCCAGGAATTAAGTTCCTGAATTTCTGTCCTCGATCTTCTTCTCCTCATCCTTGTTAATGATCTGTTCGGCTGGTTCCCATCTAAATCCTGATGCTCCCTCTTTGCAGGGAATATCAAAGTTTACACCACTACCCATAACTTTCAAAGCATCTTCGACTGTATCGACCATTGGTCACGTAAATGACTGTTTGCTCTGACCCTAGACAGAACAAGTCTCATTCGATTAATGCGAATCAGCCATGAAAATCCCCATCTTTTTAACCGCTTTGCACTTTCGGTCTCTTGAGTAATTAATGATCTGAGCGCTACCATAAAAAACAATGTGAAATTCCATGACCATTTCCCAAACAACGTAAGGAAAGCAAATCTCTGCTATTCTGCTATCATTTTTTCCAACAGATCTATATAACGAGTGACTGAATTATTTACTGTATTCGTTCATCCCCTTTTCGGATATATCCCACTGTTTGATTTCCGTTCAATCCTTTTAGCGATAGCCACAGCCTGAATTTGATTCAAGGTGTTAGAAAATACTACATCATTCCATTATTTAGATGGTCATTTGTGACTGTTAATTACACACAAATAGTTTGTGAATAAGGCTTACAGACACTTCGGCTGCTTTACATCATAGTTGATCTATGCATAGGGTATTACGTTATCCTTAACCAAGCTGCCCTTTGATGAATCCTTCGAATTATCTCTCTGGACACACTTTCTCATCAGAATCTTCCAAGCTAATCTATTTTTACCAGGCCTGCAATGGACATATGTAAAATTTCTCAAGGACGGTCATAAACACCTGATATCCTGCATCGGATGAAAACTCAGCGGTTCGATCGTCACAGATCTTTAAAAAATTTACCTCCCCCCCCCCCCTCCCCCCCTTTACGGCTAGAATTTTCATATTTCAACTAAAGGACTAACGACTACACCCACCTTCTGTAGTTTTTCCGCGGTCTCGCCTTCAAAGTGCATGCATGTTTTCCTGGCTTGTTTCGAGCTTTTGGATGCTGGTTGCATTCTGATTTTTCCTTTCATCGTCGTTTGTTGTACTTCTCATATACCTTCAAGGTTCTTCAGAGTTTCTCATTCCTTATCACTTTTGTAAATACCCTTTTTTTTTTCAAAAATTGTTAACATTTCTACGGTACGACATACTGTTACCTGTGCAATCTCCTTTGTCTGTATACTTACATTCCCTCTTGCTCCCCCACCGGCAAACCCGCTTGCGAGTATTTCTGTCTTGGAGCCTTATCCCATGTGCATTTTGCTTTTGCATCTTACGTGCGTGAGTAAATTCGTCGTAAAGATTTTACAAATCTGCTAAGGAGGATCGATGTTCTGCCAGCCGAGAAGATGCAACCTGTTAGTCATCTGCAGTTCAAATCGCACTTGCTATATAAATAGCAAAGAAAAATTACACCAGCAAGCGAACATCGTGATAGACACTTAGGGGGAGGTCTCATTAGATACAAGTTAAGCAACTCGGGGCTGTGGTGCAAGGCCTCTCAGTCTGATAGCCAGAGCACTTGCGTCTTGAGGCGATCCCCACTCTCCAATAGTGCCAAATGTTTTGGTCGCTGGATATTGTTCGACGATTGGAAGTTTGAGACCGAACAAAAAAGGCTGCATTATATTTGAAGGCTCACGTCAGAAAATTAAGAGGATTGCCAAAAGCTTATTACCGGAAGGGAAGTGCACAGTGCCGGACATTTTTACAGTGATAAAACGCGTTTGTGCCGGTATGTTTTTACGGATCTAAAATACTTTGTCCAATTTGCGTCCCTGCCCATTTTCCTTGCCGTCTTCCGTCTTAGACCTTGAGAGTGTCTGTTTTAACAGCGTACAATTAATCGCCGACTTGTTTACTGTTCCAAGAGATCCACGAGGCGATTCATTAATATTCGATAAGCGCTATTCCCGTCTTTATCCCACCACCCTTACCAAACTTAATGTATTAATCGCAGTCATGTTGACCGCTCCTGCCCGTGTTGGTGCTGAGCGAGTAACATTTCATCACTAGTGATGCCAACTTATGTTGCCAAAATGTTGCGTATGTGTATAACTGTGCTTTTTCCTTAAAAATGCTTTTATACTATACTTCTACACCTGTTAAGTCATCAGTGAATTGCGTCTGTGACTTCGGATTTGGTACAACATTATATGAGGTATTCCACCCCAAAAATACAATAATAACACTAAATTTTACATATTGGGCTTTTCTTGACGTATATGAATTGCATCGTCAATGAGATTATTAACAAGCAGAATAAACAAAAGCTGTCAGAATACCGTGACGACTAAAAAAATCTTTAATAAATTAACTCTAGAATAAATCACCACTTCCTTCATCAGAAGCACGGCGGATGCAATTGTCGACAGACTGACGTCGCTACGAGGAAATTTTCACGCATACTCTGCGCCTATCGAAATCCCTGAAACATCGTGCCATATCTTCTGATCGACTTGACGGCCACACCACATATTCACTTGCAGACGAATCACAACTGAAAAGCATCTCGTTTCCGAAAGCACATGAAGTGAACGTGGAAGGCAACAATATAATAAATGTCGAAATCGAAAATAGGTGTCATTTGAACCTTAACAGAGTACACTTGAGAAAACCATCGTACCGGCATAAATAATAGTTGTGCGAATTACATCTCTTATTTAAAAGGATAAGAGAAGAAGGGGCTCCCTCTATCTCTTCAACGTAGGCTACTTTATGTACGGATCTACGTGCATTTTTTCGGTTCTTAATAATGCTGTATAAAGTCGCAACTGTTGTTGGACCGTTCAAATGCCTCGTCAATTTCTCTAATAACTTCTGCTCCTGCTAAAAGAAAGTTTGTAGACAATGTAGCTTCTGTGCGAGCAGCTCAAGAAACCATTTCAGGTGCAAGCCAAACAGCGAGATGTAATTGGGAAAAATCAAAGCGCCTCAGGCAAATGAACAATCTATGTTCTGCGCAAACAAACCGGAAATCATTGTGCTGTTCCCCCACATTTTCATACAGTTCAAATACGCTATACGCGATATAGCGAACGCAAAACGGCTTGCTTTCGCAGAAAGGTAATCGTTTGTCACTGAGAAAATATAGCAGTGCGCTCCAATTCCTGGTTGCGTTTACTGATACTGCATCTACGACCAAAAGAAACAAATGTCTATGGCCAAAGGAAGTTTCTGCATATTTATACACTAGAGGACGTGCGTTCAGTGCATGTAAAAAATGAAAAATCACTTGGCACGACCGAGGAAAAAAGCAATAAGGTGAGTGCTGGGATAATCTCTAGATAATTTTCTGATCCTTTAGCCTCGATGATGTAAAAAGCAGTTCTCTGAAATCTTGCAAAAGAAAAGTTTCCACGGGACAACCTACGCAAAAGTTTCCACGGGAACCTTCTGTGAAAAGAGTGCCTCAGCAACATTTCCCCTCACGTGAAGGTAGCGCTCCATGGCGTTGCGGAAAGAGTGCATGGAGTTGTTCAGCCATTGGATGTGTCATCGTGAACTTCCATTTGCCCCTTATTAGCGCATCGACCTCACTAGGCCACCCGGCTGCATTAAGACCATTTACCAGCAGCAGCAGCTACACTATATTAGCTATGCACCTCAGCCTTCTCAGAAATGGCACATCGAGTCCATTTTTTTCTCCGAAATTATCAGTTTAGTCGTCATCGGATTCAAATACGCCATCGTCAGAGTCAAAAGAGGCATCGTCGTCTTTTCCGCCAATTACACCCTCGTAGTCCATGTTTTCTATCTTAACTTGCAGCATTTCGTACTCATCTTTGAAAGCGCATACTTTGTTTTGCGCGTGAGTCCATTAACATTCTGTTGATGACAGATCGTCGATGCCCATGCTGTCCAGGATTTGAAGATATGCTTGTTTAATTGCCAGTGCATTGTGATGTTCATATAATTCCTTCAAACCTAGATATGCACTTTTTTAGAGATCCTTTCCCAGCCACATGAATCATTGCAGCAATAAATGAATCCTTGATAGACTTTCCGCTCCAAATGCCAACAGTGTCGTACGCTCGGACCAACGTCTGCTGCAATCTTCTCCTTGCTCTCTTTCAAAGACCCCTCTGGACAGCAAAGAGTTCCTTAAGAGCTTGTAAGGACTAATCGCCGATTGAGCACAGCTGATTACTCCCTAACCTCTTAACAGAAGAACAAGCTTAAAGGCGTATTCGATAAAGCTATCACCTTTTGGAGAACGTTTATGCACCGTTTTTTTTTTCTGCGCTGTTCTGAGCCCTCTTACTGGGCTTCCTGTACAATTCTTAGAGCGTTGTTAGCTGTACGCTCGACCTTACCGGTTGCTTTTAATCGCTGAGGGCTTTCATCGTTTAGCATCTTCCTCTTCAAGTTCCACTCTCAAATGTTTCATACCATTTATCGTATTTAGGCCCACTCAGTCGCGCCCGCCACACCTCGGCCACTTTTAGCGTCGCTGAATCACTTCCTGAAACTTTCAAAGCAATGGTCTACAATAGTTGCCCTGTTGCTGTGCACTTTGAAGGTCAGTCATCTCGAACAGCCGCAATGTCAGCGGGAGTACGAGGCTGGAAAGAAAAAAAAATATGATCAAGCAATAAAGACTAGATGTGAATTCCATTTTCTGCGCTTTTATTTGTTCTTCATGCATCCGCAGTTGTACGAGGTTTTCTGTACTGAATGTTGCCTTCGAAGGAAGAATTCACTTGCTCGCATCAAACAGGATCATATACATAAAATAATGTCTGGTATCACCCTCAAATGAATCTCATCCTTCAGCTCTTTTCCTCCTCTCCCACTCTTACGAAGTCAGCCAATGTTCTAATGTCCTATGCGATTTTTGACAGGTAAGTATGATGTATTATTAAAACGACATTGAAAGCCGCTGGCCTCCATTTGGATGAATAGCCGTCTCCTGTTTACAAGTTATTGACAAAGTATCCACATTCAGCATTGACACTGAAAACCGTAGAAATTTCACGAAGGGCAAAGGTTTGAATGTGTATGTCGAGAGTTTTCGCATTTTCAGCTCTCCACTCAGCAGCTATCGAACAAGTGCAACACGCGTCACGTGGCTGATCGCAGTTTCTTGGTTCGCTGCACTATTCTGCTCGTTGCCTATGGCAATATTCAGAGGTGTGTACGATCATTGCTATACTTTTATACTGCTTCCCACTAGATACCGTATGCTTCACATCAAAATATATCGCTGCAAGAACTGAAAGGTGCATAAGCATTTGGCTGCTTATGGAGCGTTTTGCACTCTCATCAGAACAAAAACTAGTGATGGTAGCGGAACAAAATTCCTCTTGGTCAGTGACAGATCGAAAGCATTCAATGCAAAAGGAAATCGGTTCAAAACCTAGAATTTCAATCCATCAACTACAATCGTCAGAAACTGTTGCTTATCGTTTTTTCACATAAAATGATCCTCATGTGCAAATGAAGCACTTCTATAATCTGTTTCCAGTAGTCGTGGTGTTGTATGCCTACAGCAGCTCTAAAAAAATTTCTCATTGCACTTTTCTCATGATCGTGAGAATGATTCAGGTGCCGTTAAGATACCGGGTACAGAATTCGAGCAATGCTATCCGGTCATTGATCGCTACAGCCATGAGGTGAGGCCACCCAAGTAATATATCACTTCTGCTATTAAAAAAACATTTATTAATATCTATCCAAGAATTTTGACTGTTGTGGTCAAAAACACAAAATCTATCGACTGTGCTAGATGCAGCTGCTGAGATGAAGGGAGGGAGTGGTTTATATTTCTTGCAGCGTGTAGAATATTATTCATAGCTTGTATCATAGGTGATATGTATAGACAGGTTGTAACGGAAATACGCAGATATCACGAAACGTGACTGCATACATTTAACTCTATCCACTGAAAAGCACATTCCACTTAGAAATCATGTGCTGGAAGATAAGACGTAAACCTAAGCTGGTCCAGATAGAATCGAAAGGTTTTTGCCGAAGGCAGCCATAGTCGGAGCAGTATCGAAAAACGTGAAATGAGAGGTATCAAGGAACGGTAGGAGGTCGCTGCATAAGCTCCCAACAAAAAATATTCCTTTTCTTATAAAAAGTATTCTTGAGTACCTTACATTATTGGTTCTCCAGTGAAATATATATAATACCTTTTAAAGCATTTTTCGTTGAGCGATTTGATGAAAACTTAAAGAAATTTGGAAAACGTACGTCTCCATACCGATGGTCGCAGAGTGGTGGCCAAATCGTTATTGCAGGTGCTGTTCTTATTCAACTTGTTTCATGTGATTACAACCTTCTATGTGCCTCTAACAATCGTAGTTGTGTGCTACACACTGATTGGTTTATCGCTAAGACGCCAGATGGCGCAACGTAAGACACTACATGATGAGAAAAGATATGCAGTGATGTGCGCTACACGAATTCGTTTCGTCAGGGCTTCAGTTGCGATCATCGCCACGTTCCTTCTCACCTGGATGCCCTATCAAGTTGGTCGTCACTCATCTCATCTTCGTATTTTTCAATCCTGTTGGTTCATTCGGCACATGCCGTCATCATATTTGTGTGTACGATTTCCTTTAAGCCTTGCACCACTCAAACGCATAATGCTAAAAACGGCAAACGAGCACATCAATACCTCCACCCATCCTTTTTAATGAAAGGCTCATCGGGTGCACAACCACCATTTCTCTCCCCAACACTCAGGAAGAATCCACACTCCTAGCTTTCCTCCTGCGGCTCAAGATATCAGGTGTGTGGAACTAACAGCGGGAACGTTCGATTGCGCATAAATGACTCGTCGCTTTTTCCAATGCTATTTGAGATTAGTCTCGTGCATCAAGGCAGAATCTTATTATCTTTCGGTCTTAAGCAGTTCTTTTCACTATGTGGTTAAAAGTTATGTGGAATATTCTCACGCTCCGTAGCAACAGCCATATTTTTCACACTTTTGTCTGTTATAGCAATTATTATCACTGTTGTTAAATCCTCCCGTAGTGCAAAAATAAAGAGGCTTTATGTTTATAAATCTATGTCGTTGAAAATCTTGCCACTGAGAATGTCATTCGACGAGATAATTGCATCCTAACTTCGAATAATATGCAGCAACCAATGCATATGAACTTAGAAATATTTCCGCCAGTGGGTATATAAAATAAGAAAATACTTTGAATTAACTAAATGGATGAGGTAATTTAACGAACAGATGAGATTAAACAGTCTCACCTTTAAACGAAGTGAATAAATAAAAACGAGGTAGTGCACGGATATCGCAAAATTTGCCAGGTGATAAGTTGCAATACGAATATAGCATAGCGAATGCAAATTCAGGTACTCGCTCTTTTGCGCGTTCTTTGTGCTCGAGGTTCAACGTGTGAACAGATCGTCTCGAAGCTTAACTGGTTGCAAGCTGTAATCATTGCAAGGTATCGTTATGTCGGTGCTAGCTGCTTGAACTTGTCAGCTTTTTGCTCAATAAGAGTTCTTAAGAGTTGACCAATCGCTGAAATTTGATCTTCAGAACTATCCTGGTGGAGTATTTAGTTCACGGACTTCCCAGCAATTTCCCCGAGTGATGACAAAAAAACGTAGCAATTAGCTAATCAAAAAGCGTGTTAGAGAGCTGTTTTTGCGACGAGTGAAAACAATGACGTCATCGACGTTAACAGCAATTTTGAAAATTAGCGAGACGATATACCTGTTTGGCATGAGTGCTAAATCAATCGCTATAAATTTCGTGTAGATATCCACTTTAAAATGACAAATGTAACCACTCACCTTTGTAGCACTTGCATCAACCCATTCATCTATAAATTCGGTAGCTGGAGCTCGCATAAGGAATCGGGCAGATGCAGTACGTCCGAACGCATCGTCAATCCAACAAGCAATTGCCGACGTGTTGAAAAGCACTGGTCGGCCTCAACACCACTGTTAACCGTTGATAATGCATCGATTCGTATTGTAAGGATCTGCTGATATTAACATGTAAATCGATCACTGCATAATTTAGTTTTGTTCGTGCTTTATCCCGGACCATTCATTCGCATATAAAACGACGCCCAATTAAACAATCTCGAACTAGCGGTTATCACGCAATGTTTTCAAAGTTCGCATTGTGCATTCAACACAATGCGACCTGTTGATGTCCATTCATTGCCATCTGCTTAAAATAGGAAATTGCTTGTAGGGATTTATCATATTTCTTCAAGGTTTCAAGAAAAAATAATTGTATGTGAATGTTATTACTCAATAAAACTTGCATGAATGCAGTGGACATTGCATTTTTGCCTCATTAAAAACGATGCACTTATGTGTTTTTGCTCATTTTCACAACATACGCGGATATTTTAGAACATCATTCAACACACAGACCTAGGAGCAATTGCTGCTGAATCTACCAACTGCCGAAATTCACTAATTATTATTTTGGCATTCGCATAAGTAGATGCGATTCATGCGATTACTCCAAGACAACGTGCAGCTAGTGAACTGAAGTGAGATAATTCTCGTAGTTTCATTGCTCATTCATGATAATGGATGCTGCGGTATTCCTACAAGTTCCTCTGAATACACCATGTAGCCTCAAGTGAAGAAACTGCGGTTAAAGTTCTTGACGACTACGGAAACAAATGGAGAAACAGAGGAGTTGGCATGAAATGCGGCACTGCATTCTGCTAGTTCGACCAAGCAGCTTCTAAAATCATTTAAAAAAAGCCATGTTTACGTCTCTATATATTCCTCCAAACTGGATGAGTAGTGTGCGTTATGGTGTAGGAGGCCATTCTGTACCATCCTATACCACTACACTCTATCTCCCCTCTCTAAAATGTTTTCGGTGGTTATCCGAGCCGGAACTACCTAACATAAGACACACTTATATTCACACGTATCGACATCACATCTCGATAGTGCATTTTGCAGAAACAGATTTGCAAAAATTGATAATGGACGCCAGATGAGGAGTATCTTCGCTTTTCATGACCAAATTTTTGGGTGTGTTGACAGCAGAAATGTGCTGCATCGTATACATATGTTTTCATGCTTAGGCATTGATTGTGCTAGTGACATGATGTGATTGAACGTACTAATAGAAATGTTGTATTAGGAAGCAGTTAACAATTTTTTATTTATTACAAGCTCAAGAACAGAGTCTTTGAGTGACAATTTAAATGCAGATGATCGATGCTAACATGCCTATAATTTTCTGGCTAATGCGATACAAGCTTCATCAAAATGGGAGAAAACTATAGCGGCTTTCTAAAAAGGATTTGAATTGCACGATGCACCCGGCTGATAAATCGTACTTAAAGAAAGTGAGCTGGCCGAAGCTATATGCTCGAGAAAGTGGAACGGCATAAGATCTGACGTGAATGAACTTTTGTTGCTCAGTTTCTTTTGATTGCTTTTAAGACTGCACTCATGCTAACGTTCACACTCTAAAGGTACTTAATGCTACTTCTGGAGAAATTAGACGATACACCATTGTTCCCTTTAAATGTCTGAAAAAAAATGTTTTGCAAACGCTTGCTTTCGTTTGCTAATTCAAACTCATTGCAGATAATGCAAATACTCGCCCTGCCATTCTGTCGTCTTCACCACCCCCTCACCCTCCTCTCAATCCAGAAGATTAAGAATCTCCCGCCACAACATCCGACGAGCAGGAAAACAGCCTGAGCCCTCTCCCTTACTCGACCTTGTAACTTCTCCTGTTAAGCGGAACTGGAAACGATATGAAGAGACAGTTATTTTTAATGAACGATTTGTTGACTGAAGTAAAGTAAAGCAAGAAAGCTATTAAATCAACTTCAAGGTAAAACTATCCGTTCTTCGTCAAAACTTTGTTCGGAAATATTCACATAAAGGAAAACACTCTTCTTACTTTTTAACGTTTTCGCTACTATTTGGCGATTCGTTTATATTCATAATGTGATTCTTTTTAAATGCATAAATTGAGGTGATTTCTGCGAAAACAAACGTCACATTATTTTGGTAGTAGAATTATTTTGATTCACATGAAAAGGAAAAAAATTGCTCTCGGGTGGTTAAGTGAAAGCTCAAAAGAAATGAGGCAAATAAAGTAAAGCAAGCTGGTATTAAAATTATTGAACATTGTAACGCGTTAACTCTTTGGAGGATTCATGCTCGAGTGAGCAGGAAAATGAAGGAATGGACCAAGTATCTGCATACATCATAACGATAGGTCAGTGAAAGCGATAACATCTTTGTATGTGTCATTGAGGTTTCACCGTGCAGATCAAAGTATTGCCACACTATCAGCAAGTGAACTTGAGGGTGAAAAATGAGCACAGACTCGTAGGAGAAGCACACATTAACACTGTGGAGTTGCTGTGGTACGAAAGTTGAAACTATCTAGGGGCACCTCAAAGGTCAAAGACTCATTTTACGATCTTGAAACATAAGACGATACCAGCGATCAAGCGACGATATTGCAGTGA
>JAARMF010000181.1:4613-128981 GCA_022844705.1 Toxascaris leonina | reverse complement strand
ATGGAAAAATTGACGGCTGCATCGATGGAGACAACGACGAAATCGATGAAATCACAGCTATTCAATGTGATCAATGTGATGTATGAGAGGTACCCGTTTTCGCAAGTTCTCAAAGGCTGAACTACGGAAATCTGTTTTCGCTAATTTTAGAGGACTGAGCTTGGTCAATCCGCTTTCGCAAATTTTGAAAGGCTGTACGAGAGGAATCCCTTTTCGCAAGCTTTGAAAGACTGAACTAGGTAAACCCGTTTTGCATATTTTGGTACTTACAAGTTCATCTCCGTACAGTCTTGCCGATGGCGGGCGCACATTTGCATGCAGTTGTGTGGGTGGTCTTTTCGCAACTCAAGTACGCCGCCATCGCTGCTCGTTATGACGTTTTTCCCTGGGTGTCATTTTGTCCCATCGATAATATTGGAGCAGAAACGCTTTCTTAGGCAGGGTTTGCAGCGGTCTGACTTTCCTCGGTAATCGAGGCGAATATCTCAACAGGCGCGTATGAAAATCCTTTCGTACTAAGGCGTATTTTTGGAAATACGCGTATTTCATGCTCGTTACGAAATTTCCACCTCTGTCATCCTAATCTAATGGGTGCGAAATATTTCACAATTCGGGAAGAAATTCAATAAAAATAGCGACATCGCCAAACACAAGAAGAGGAGGAGGAATCTTGTGGAATCCTTGCAGGGCTGTCTTCTATTTTAGAGAGTAAAGAATGGGTATTTCGTTCTAAGCTTAGTTCTTCTTCTACGGAAAGTGATCAACATTTTTTTTTCGAAGGCACAGATCCTAGATAACAGTGTACTATTCTGTTTGCTAAATCTGTCGTATTCTTTGATATGCAGTTATTCATTATACGGCGTTTTATTTGAATGTTCATTTGCCGTTTTATTCTTCCTTTCATTTTTTTTGCTTTTCAACCCTCGGATGGAGGTTAGCATTATCCTACTGCTACTGGAAATGTAGTGAGCCACTTGCTTGGTAATCTACTGACATACAAATTCTCTGTGCAATCGCATATGTTCTGTGACTACTTCCTGCGATTCGTAGGTGACGCACTTTTACACAATAGCGTCTCGTTATAAAATTTTTTGTGCAATAAGCATGCGTATCACCGAGCATACATAGCATTTCGACGTGTCCTAGAATGTCGCATATGAACGCAATAAGTTCGTTATTTTAAATGCCATCAAGATCGAAATTCGATTAGGAATATTGTGGTTGTATTGCGGTTCCTTCAATGAGCTCTATGCACCCCTACTAACATATCTGTTTAAGAGACTAAAAGATTACTGCACTTTTAATGAGAATCTCTCCTTATCTCCCTCTTGACATTCCTATCTTATTTGCGGGTCGAATTCACTTTTGCCAGTTAGCTTTTAAAAGGATTAGTTAAAACAGTGTCTCTCAAAGTATCCGTTCCATAGTTGTTCTGGAATACTAGAGCGAAAAGCATTATTCCATAGCTGCTTAGAACCGATTGCAACACCAGATATCCATCTTCTCTTTCTTCCATCTCTGTTCGGCACAGTGCATCGTAGTGCTTCTTATTTTTGTGGTTTGATCAAGCATATCCTGTCACTGTAATGGAATTTCTAGGATTCCTTGTGGAAATTGAAACAACTGCAGAAGCTTCTCAGATGAACTAACGCAATGGCGGCCTTGCAATCGTATCCGACAGATCAACAAGTTTCATAACCTGTTAACATGTAATGGAACATGCACAACAATGCACCAGTATTTTGCTTCAACCGATGACTCGCAGGAAACTTTCATGATAGTTGCGTTTCTCAACTGATCTGGTGTTCTTTGAAGTTGGTAGATCACTTTGAAATTTGGCGCAACAGATAACTTTATTGCTTGGATAATACTTCTAGCAACTTCTGTTTCAGCGGTTCTGTACCTAAATTCACCGACGATAGTAAACTACATAAAATTATAGACATCGCTTCGTTCTAATAAGCTTTGCAATCATAAATATGCAAACCATCTAATCATGAATTTCACTCGAGAAATGTTGCGACCCTTTTCACATGAAAACTAGAAGAAGCTAACAAAGTAGCGTGCTTCTCGCGGAGTATGGAAGCTAACAAAAGAAGAACTGTAATTCAGATCCATTTAAAGTTAAGATCCATTAATACGAAAAGAGGACTGGTCAGAAAACCTTCAATCAGAAATGACGATCAATGTCTTTGTGAAGTCTGGTGGCAAGGGAGACACTGCAGAATTGTCTCCTGAATCGGCGTTTCTATTAGTGAACTTGAACTGCAATGGGTACGGTAGATTCGTACTTAGACCGTATGGTATAGGTGCAAAAAAGTGGAGGTCTCTGCTTTAAATCAATTTTATCGTATGCAGCATAAATCGACAGTGATTACGGTAGTAACAAAGAAAAAGCGCAAAATTAATATAAAAAATGAAATCTCTGCTATTAGCTGATCAAAAAATAGAAACAAGCACAGGGCACATCGAGCGGCGAAAGGCGTTTAGCAATTATATTCATTTGGAGCAAGAAACTTCGTATTCGAGCAATTAATCGTCACATAATCAGTAATAATAAGTTATGCAATCATCTCGGATCAATAAATAGAGCTGTGGAAGGTGATGATTTGCAATAGAGAACAACTCAAAGTTATTAACATCTGCGATGCAAAACGCTAATTTGAATACATAAAAAATGGTTAGAGGAGAGCAACCAACCATACAATGATTTTAGAGTAGAAACATGAACCTAAAGGATGCTTGAAACGTTCGTAAATGCTAGAATGCTAAACAAGGAGCAGCAATACGTCGAGTGTTGAACAAAGCAATTTGAACGAACTTCGCAAGATTGGTAAAGGAAGCTCGCAAGCACAAATGAAGGCACGTTTATTGAATTCAAAGGAATGGGAAAAGGATATTTTGGAGGTGATCGACCAGTGTGTGCCTAGATGTGCATGTCGAATGAATGCACGCAACCTCTGGGATTGCGCACCTATAAGCTGAATGGAAAGAAGGCCTCATGCAGCAATGCGATGCCAGGCGCAACCCTTGACGGCCCCTTCATTATAATATACATGACGAGCATGACAAGCCTGGAGACATCGATAAAAACGCTAAACACGATAGGAAGGCAACCTTGAGATTAATCAACGACATCCGCGCTAGCATGCTACGACATGACAAATGGTGATTCGGCGCCTTGCCTCTAGCACGAAGCGTTTTTAGATCGAAGCAGCTAACGCGGAATATGTGATATTCGATCTGATTACGTACATATATGCTCTGAAGATATAATAAATGCTTTGCGATATGCTAAAATCATACTGGAGTGGCACAGGCACTTAGCTGTACACAAGTTATTTGCATGAAAACCTGCTTCTATCAAAGAGTGCGCAAAAGGATACATGATAGCACATTGCCGACAGACATTGTCAGAAATGAGAGCTGCACAACCCTTCTTATGGTATGCATTCAGCAGTTTGGGGCAAGAATTTTCCGACTGAAGAATAGAGTGGGACAGGTAGACAGAGCGAGAGGAGAAAAAAGGAGAGGGAGGAAGGGTGGAGGGAGGGGAGGAGAGGACAACAAGCAGTCGGATGGGTGGGATTTATTTTGCTCGAGTAAGCAATTTCAGCGCTCACATGCACCGAGTTCTCCGTATCGGCTTGAAACAGGAGCAGTGAAAAGAGGTACTCAGAGGAAGATATAGGGAAGCAACAGCGTTACTGCGATAGCAAGACATAGCCATCGCCGAATCGCTCATTCAGCTGTATGACTTATTCAAACTAGGAATGGGCTGGCATGTGCGTTGTCTTCATGATTGCTGCGGTTTATACGATGCGGCGATGAGTTCGTTTATTATGTTGACCGTCTTCGCCGATGTCTTACCCTGTACGAAGCTGTCATGATCACCTTCCACGATATATACTTTGCTGTCGTCGGACACCTGAAATACTCGCTCTATCATCATGCCAGCCAGCTTAATATTAATTTAGATATTTGTGCCCAAACAGTTCTTCCATTGATACTGCAGCACATCTGCTTACGCAAGGTTCTGGTCAACTGCAATGAGAATAGCTGTTGCGGCCGAAGTGCAATTCATCTGTCGCTGCAGTGTTCATAGTAAAATCTCAAGAGGAATTAATTATTAAATACGGTTTCTGTCCGACTAATGGTGCAGGAAAGGAATATATTAGACTTCGATGGATATAGTGAACAACCTGCCGGAGTAAGGGACATAGGCGTGACACCTTTCATACAAGTTAAGTAAGCTAATGAGTAACAGAGGATATTGAAATGCTTGAAAGAGCCCTACGGCGCTTTACAAAGATGGCTTTTAGGAAAAGCTTTTCGCGGACCGTTCCAGCCCAATTATGAGCAGCGACTTCGCATATTTGACTCGAAACCTTTGTGACATCATAGAGCGCAGTTCGGTTCACATTTATGTCACAAGATCGTCAAAGCTTTCTCAGGAATTCCGTCCAAAAGTATTTTCTCTTTTAAAAAGTTTGCATTGCGCTGGAGGCTTCACCCTTTGCAATTTGAAAGAAAAACAATGAATCGAACTGACGTGCTCAATTCTTCTGCTTTTAGTGTTGTTCCTATCTGGAACTCCTTACCATATGATGTTGTTATGGCAGGTCACTTGTTGTGCTTTAAGCCACACCTGGAGCAATGCGATCTATCGACAATATCTGGTGCCTGCCAGATATAATTTACTATCAAATATCCATTTTGCATTCCTATGTGTCTATTGCTTATGATCTCTCGCTTTTGTTTTCATCAACTTCTATCGGTTTTTAAACGTATGATTATGTGCAGTATTTATGCTTAAGCATGTACTGTGGCTCCCGTGTACAGTTATTCTATTGGATATGCGGTTCCATACTTTGTTTACCGTAAATAAATGTTTATTATTATTATTATTATTATTATTATTGTTATTGTTACTATTATTATTATTATTATTATTGTTATCATTACTATTGTTATTATTATTATGATCATTCTCATTATTATTATTATTATTATTATTGTTATTATTATTATTATTATTATTATTACTATGGTTACCATTATTACAGTTATTATTATTATTGTTACTGTCACTGTCATTATTATTATTACTATAACAGCGTACTCCGACTTGATTTGAAAAAACCTTTACTTTCATGAAGATTCCACAATGGCAGCACAATGGCAAGCCATTTTTGGTTCAGTTTCCCTAAGTCAATTGCTTAGCGCCTGTGCATTCATTTTTCAAAACTGAAAAATGCTTGAGTGAAATCCTGTAAGATATGATTCAGCAAACAATACGAGAGGCGCAGCCAGATACCTGAGAAATTCCGTAATCTTGTCCAACATCTTCCTCGCGAGCAGCTCCCTGCTCCGCCCTGATTAGCGTGATAAGACCTTTGAACTTTCGTTCCGGTTTGTACCTGTAAAACGACATGAGATTAGGTAATAAGGCACACAAATGAGAACGAAATGGCTGTTAAAGTATAAATGAGCCCGAACCAAACAACACCTGCAGACTTACTTGTCAGCCATGACGAATTTAGATCTCATTGCGCAACAAGCGAAATCGATCGTATCCGCGGACTTGAACAAGCCAGTTGTCATAACAGTGTCGACCACTTTCTGTAAATTTCATCTTGAGATGAATGAATATGTGCAATAAGATCGTTGTGCCTTTGTGACGCAGAAACAAATATGTGATAAAACAAGCAGTTCCCTTGGCCATCCAATTGAGCTGTTACATTTGCAGAAAAAGCCTACCTGCACACGAGCCTTAAATCCAGCCTGCTGTAACAACTCGACGCGGAACTTCTTATAGTCAACGTTTGCGAAACGTAGCGTCATCGCACACATGATTTCAGATTCGAACAATGGATTATTCACCAGCGTATCGCCGGTTACTCCGAATGCCATCCGATATACCTTAAATATGAATGGCACAGTTCAGTAAGTTTAAGCTCATCGCTTCATGTCTGTGGAATGCGAAGTGTTCTTGAAATTGAACAGAACTATACGCGTAGCTTAATTTCACTGTGAAGTATAGTTCATTCGGAGATCCTCAACTAATCAGTCTGCCACGTGGCTCCGAATCATGCAAACAAGGATGTAAGCTGTATGGTTATGCTGTGTCAGTTCCGTGCTGCTATAATGCAAGGGACTCATATAAGGCTTCAGTTAAAAGAAGGTAATCTACAATAGAGGACTACTCTGGCAGGCGAATAATAACGGTCTAAGCGTTTATAATTTCAGTTTCCTTCATAAAGTGGAGGGAAAGCTCAACGATAGGCATTTGCATACTTCCGAGGAGAAAACGCAAGCAGAATCGCACGACCCACTTGATTCAGTTCGAGAATAATTTCGAAAGATCGTTTCAAACATGGTGTAAATGCAGAAGTGATCGTTCCTAAGGTAATGGACAGAAATCTTGAGTCAGGCAAAATGAAATTACGACTGTACAAAGTGCTATAAGCGAGAAATTCCAAAACTTCTTTTATTCGTTTATTTCGGAGTACCTTATATAAAACAGCATTCGGATATATTAAATACCCTCTAGATTAACGACTACGCAAATTACCATCACATTACGATTCATTCAAATAAAGAAGCAGAAGCGTACGCAACTGTACTATGTTCACAGATTAAATGCGACTGACTTTGGAGCAATTTTATTTGCCATTTTTGTTGTTCTATAGTACTGTTGTCAATCATGGTGGACAAATACTAACGTTGCGATATGTTTGCATATAAAGGTGAGATCCGTCGAGCAGGATCAGCCTCTCAACCGAATCGACACCATCGGATTCTTGCAGCATTGTTGCCATCTCGAAACCGATGCACGCACCGTATGAATAGCCAACAATACGATAAGGTCCCTGTGGCTGTATCTTTCTCATTTCCTGAAAGCAAAGGATTATGTCTTCATCCAACCTATTAGGTTACTACATACGTGGTCAAACAGATAATGCGCCGTCGTGCTGTCACTCAATGTAGTAGGATAATAAAACACTGATACCTTCAAAAGAGGAAGTTGTGGTTTAAAAAAAAAAACAAACAAAAAGTTTCTTCTTTTAGTGCTTATACCTCTCCAAAGGAAGAAAATATTTGAGACGATCGTACTTGATTGTTGCTCATCAATATCACGAGCGGAATTTTTTTTTTTTTTTTTTTTGAGAGGTGAGCCGCCTAAGGTGTTGGCTCAAGCGATTGAAGTGTGCCATAACTCGCGTGAGCATAGCAAGTGCTCTTCGCACAGTTTTGGCACCGTATTTGACAATTGAGAGGGAAGAAGCTGTGGTGTCATGATGCGTATTTTCGCATTTTTTCATTCCTGTAGTTGAGATGGAAGCACATATTTCTTTTCTTCCCTACACCACTGTTGTTACCACTAAGAAAGCTTCCTTTGGTTTTCATAGCAGTGCTTTATCTCACAACATCACCACGTATAATCGTTTCTTTGTGTTACCACATTTCCCTACTCTCCTCAATTTTGATTAGGTTGTTGAATACACAGGAAAAATGCATATAGCAATCGAAGGATCACTCACCGTGATATATTTGAGCGCCACCTTCTCTATGGAATCCTGTGGAACATCCCTTGTCGACTGGAAACAATAGGCAGGGAAATTGCATTTCGCCATCACTTTCTTGAGTGGTGTTGCGATGCCTTCTATGGAGTGGACAAAAAATGTGGTCGGTCCTGTATCGACCTTATTACCCTTCAGAACCAAGTCTGTTGGCTCGAGGTCGTTCACATCGACTCGCATCCTACAAGAGATTGGCTATTCGCAAGGTTGCAACGATTCATAGCGCTCCGTCTTTCGTTGATATAAAGCGCCTGATTTTTTCAAAAAAGTGCATTATTCTCTATGAATAAATTTTTCAATCATAGAGGTGAGGTGACGAAAAAAAAAGCGACTATCCTTTCGGAAAGGTCTTGGAGACACATAGACAAATGTGAACGTGTAGACCTCAAATAATATACAGGAACAAACAAGGAATGCATAAGATCTATGTCACACACTTGCACGATGCAGATGCAGACGATGCTTTTAAAAGAAATTTCACGCAAACGTGAAATATCCCTCTTAAACTGCGCCGTTTGCAACATTGTCCAGACTTTTTGCGTTTGTTGGCGGTTGGTGAAAAGTTTCAAAATGGCTAACTTGAACAGTTGGTTCATTTGTCTCTCGAGCTGCTCTACTGTATTCTGCTCGGCTTCTTTCTCACTTTCTTTTTTCAATTCGAGTTCGTTCGACTGTAGCGTTGTCGTTACGGCTCCACCGGTATCTGCCAGCTGTTGCAATTTGTTCAGCGTTAGCTGAAAACCACCTATTTACACAGTTCACAGATTCCCCTTCTCCACCCAGTCCCCTTCAGAAGGAATGAAGTGACGGGTTGGCGGCAAATATTCGGCCCCTATAGGAAATCTTTATATTCGATCCGTGAATATTTTAACAGCTGGCATTCAAACAAACACCTTCCCACCTCCACTGTCGGTTATCCTGCAGACTTACATTGATTGTCCGAACTTGTTTCACAAAGAGCACCTCTAAAGTTCAAAATGAGTTCAACGAAACCTAAACTGTCATCATAACCGATGAAACAGAGTCAAGATAGTTCGGATAGTTGGAGGAGGAGAAATATTCATGCATGTATCCTTGTAGTTTAACAATCAACGACCTCTTCAGATGGTCTAGGGATCAAACACAGTGGGACGTTGAAGACGCTTAGCGAAAACCTTCTGAATCTCGTGGCTGCAAACTTTTGCAAGGAAACGCGATAGCTTATGTCATTATATTAAGCCAAGATCTAGTCCTCAAAATATCACAAGAACACACATGATGCAAGAAAAGGCAGAGATCACATGAGCAGTTTCTGCTAGGTGCTCATAAAAACCCAACGTCGGGTTGCTATGTCGTTCATCCTCCAAAGGAAGCGAGCATTCTATTCAAATGGGACGACCTATCCCCTCTCAAGTTCCTGCTCAAAACCCATTGCCTGAATTACCGTTCTGATATCCTTCATCGAGAGAACGATGTCATAATCACGTTCAAGAGCTTGTTTAATTTCGACTCCCATCAACGAATCCAGTCCCAAATCTCCAAGATTTGCGTCTGGGTTCAGCTGCGAAATGTCGTTGACACCAAGTATATGAGCGATTGTCTGCAGAAGATTTCCACCGCCGGTCGATTTCTTTGCACCCATATCCGCCTTGATATAACTGCAAAGCACGGTTTGCTTGAAGAAGAAGGTACTCACACAGCCTTGCCAATCAGATGATCTGGACCTCTCTATTCTCGGCTCTTTTCTTCTTCAAACTGTGATGTCTTTGGGTGCACTGAGTCGCTTTTGAAGACAGCATGTGTAGTGCTCCGGAATTTATGCAACCATGCCATTTTGAGGGCTACTCTCTTTTAACCATAAACTTCATAGCTTAATGCCAGAAAAGCCTAGAACACAAAGCGCAACTCACTGAGAGGTGAGGTTTTTACATAAACAGGTTTTTCTCCCTTCATTAAGGCAGCAATTAGTAAATTCGACCGATCTAGGACGCCTTAGTCAAACAGTAGAAACATTTGTCTAAAAACTTCAAAATTCATTTTGATAGTGATTGATAGCAGAAAATATCACTCATTATCAAAGTAAGCTGTTCAGAAAAATTTAACACAATACGCTGGATCACCTCGAGACGATTGGATGATTCCAAGTGAGGAAAAGATCGAGTGCTGCAAGACACGAGGGCATGCGCTGTGGTAGCGTACCACCTACGACGGTATTGTTGTCTCCCATATTCTCAAGAATGACGCCCACGTCCCCGACTGCTCCCCATTGTATTGCGATTCCTGGGAAACCGTCTTCTCGGCGATGTTCGATTATCCTCTCCATGGTTGAGTTCGACCAGCCGTAGTTAGTTTGTCCGGCATTTCCTCTTCCCGATGTAATCGACGAAAAAGCAACAAACCTAAGAAAAGGTGGAATGAACGCAAGTTGTCCCAAGCATAGAAAACGTTAAACGAGAATTGCTGAATGACCTCTCTGACGTTTTTTTGCACGACGTCATTCACTCACATACAACACAGATTCCCTTCCACACACATTCAAATCGAAATTGATTTGTGGAAAGACGGACAGTTAATTACAGAACACATTCTAGCGTTATATGCTCACAAATGCACTTGAGGCATTATTCTTGACAGCATATTGCAGGGTTTGTGAGCGGCAATCGGACTATATAGCTGAAATGTACTGCATGTTACGTACGTTCGTCTGGTACATAGCTTTGCTGTGCTGATGCAGTATCTTAGACACATCTGGCCTATCAAAGTTATTGTGTAATGGGTTGTTGCTTCCGCTGAAGCAGAAATAGGTCAAAGTGATGCTTTCCGCAATTTTTGCTCCACTTCTCTTTTCTCTCTAGATTCAGTAAAATTCATTTAAAGAATGCACAACCAATTAAGCGGTACATTCACAATTGTCAGCCATTCATTGTTCAACACTGATTACCACAGCTTAACAGTTGTACAAACCTAGCAGAGGTGTTTAGAAAGCCATCCGACTTGTCGCGACCGCATACTAGAAACGGCACGAGTAACAGCTCATAATTAAGAAGAACATGTCTAACAGAGAAAAAAAGAACAAACCATCGAAGCTCCTTGCCACATGCTTTCCTCGTTGCCGCATCCAGATGCAGCGTTCCCCAATACTTCGCTTCCGCAGCATCCTTGAAGTTTTGCACATTTTGATTCTCGAAAAGACAGTCACGAAGTACCATTGCCAAGTGGAATATACCGCCAAGAGGACCCATCGAAAGGCACTGCGTAATAAGTTCTTCAGCATCCGCCTTCTTCGTTATATTCAATGTTGAGATGAGCACCGAGATACCCGTTCGGCGCCAGAAGTGAACGCACCGTGCTTGATATCCTGTTCGGATTCCCGAACGTGAAGTCAAAACTAGCCTATAATTATGCACTGGTTATGGCGCTTTTCGGATAGGCTAAAAAGCATGTGGCTCAAATTAACTAATACACTAAATTCTTGGATGGACAATTTGTGCGTTGATAATTTCTGCAAATTGTCTGCAAGCGGTTCTACCTATTAGTTAGAAGAAATCAGCGTTCTCGCAGCAGCTCACTTTCCCTTGTGTCAAGGAATCCGTTAGCAGCTTTCTTAGCGAAAGCGAATTTTTTCCGTTCCGCACTCGATTTCGAAGCGAACTGCTAGTATAAGAGCATGTTTCGCTGCTGCTATAATATAGTTGTGCAAGCATAATTTCAGAAGAAGTGCGATAGATTTTCAGGTAGAGGCACAGCCTTTACAACTTTCTGCTCACCAATATATGTTTGAACGCAATTTCATAGGCATTCATGCACATATCCACCATGGTATGAGGGAAGGAAGGAGGGGAAGTTTTGACCCATAAAGGCAGGAACCACGCTTCATTTTTCCCCGAAGACGTTTATTATTTTCGATATTCATCTACGTGCTGTGTTGCGCGAATAAAAGACTCACTTCTTAGCACCACGATTGATAAGCCATTGTGAGAGTTCAAGACCAAAACCTCCGAGACCACCAGTGACGAGGTAAACATGTTCAGGGTGACACAAAGTCCTACATACGGCTCGCACTTTGATTGGCGATGGAATGCAAATTCGTTGTGGCTCTTCTTGCCGAATTTCCATGAGCACCTGTAATCAAATATCTGCATCTAAAACTGGACAGAAATACCGTGATTGATAAAAGTTATATTATACGTTTGATGGAAAGTCGTAAAACAATGGAAACGAGGACACAATTTATTAATTCAAAATACTCCACAACGCTATATTGAACACCACGACTACCACATGAGAGAAACTATACAAGAATTTTTGAGGACAAATTTTTGACGCTGAATTATCACTGTGTGTTTTCTTCCATTTTTGACTCGGTCAATCAGAAAAATACCTCAAGAAGTGATTGAAATGCCATAATGCAGTCATACGCAAAGTTCGTTAAAAATCGCAATACCTTTCCAATATGTTTGCCAGCAGACATAAAGCGGAATGCATCCTCAGCATTTTTACTTGAGAATGCTGTATATGAAAGCGGTTGCACCACACCATTCTTGATCCCTTCTTCGAGCAAACCAGCTACCTCCTGAACAATATTCAAGAAAAAAGTTACTGCATCTGCAATTACGAAAAACAAGAACGCATTTGAAAATGAACATAGAAGAAAAACAAATGTTTGGATTACCTGTTTTTTAGGGTAGTAATTGCCCGGGATTATGAAAAGTAAAAAAATTTGCCAAACACCAACCTTCCAATCCTCTTTATTTCCAATACCCTGATCCATGACAGCATCAAGCAAGATGCCATGAAATGTGACATTCTTCAGGAAGATTGCCATTCCGAGTGACGAGTTCTGCGACAAATCCACCTTGCCAATTTCCAAGAATCGACCGTGCTGGGCAAGACATCGAACAGAAGCCTGAATTGCAATTCAGCAATACATCTAAAATCCTGGACCCGCTTGCGGGTCCAGGATTTTAGATGTACCCGCAAGCAATACTCATCTACAAATTCATACGGGTGTCATATGACATCGTGTAGCTAAATCGAGCTAAATCGGCCCAAACTCTACTTGTCTGATAACTCTGTCGGCTGGTGATAGACGATCGTAAATTCTAACATCAGGGGCTAAAAGACGAAGTGGCAAAACCATTCCAATCAACTGAATTCAGCAGATTGTCTTCAAGATGAATTTTCGATCCGGAAGAAAATGAGAACGAAAAAACAGTTGCAACGAAATTTCTGTTATGGTTCAAAATGTAAGCAAATTTCAGCACTTACTGAACAAATAGTTGGTGATCGCCTCAAAAAAACTAAGCGCTTTTTAAAAGTCTCGATAAGCGCAGTCTCGACAAGGCTCAGCGTCCGTTTCGGAGAAGTTCCAATAATAAAGAGTTAGATTCCTGATATTCTCGGGGCAGATGAAGAGATAAATAAGTAGACAAAACCGACCATTAAAGCATAGCCGACAAGCAAAGTAATAACCCTCTTGTTTCAATATTCTCTCAGTGAGGATGATCTTATGCTGGAAAGTAAAAGCAACTCCATTTCGACAAAAAACGTTAACCGCGAAACAGCTTATATTCACGAATACCTTGAAAGGTCTCAGGCAGTAATATGCGGTGCCAATCTTTTCCCTCTAATACTTCATTTCTACAAATGCAGATCATTTATGCAGGTGTGTAAGCGAGAGTAAACGAAATAAATAAAGCCGTAAGTATTTGAAGCTCCATTCTAAATACAAGTTTTTTAAAGCAGTGTTCATTGCTAGCATCCCTAAAAACCTCAGGACGTTTATTCAGTTACTAAGGCGAAGTGACGTGAAAGAGCAGATAACCTGTAGCATGTGTTGTGCGAGCGAATTTAAAACCACATCCACGCCACGACCTTGTGTTTGACGACGGATGTGAAGTTCAAAATCGGCGTTACGTGAGTTGGCAAAGTGCCTATCTTTCAAAGCTGGGAAACTGCAAAAAACATGTCAACCCAATGATGTTCTTGAATGCGAATAGGTCATCAAAATTTGAGTAAGGAAAAGTGAGTATTTTGCAACAAAGAGTATTGCCCTATTAAAAAGCATGGAAGCCTTAACGCTAGTATATCAAATATGTGAGACTAATAACGAAGTTGGTGGTTGTAATTCATCGACAGCGTGAAACAAAAACTACACATAAAGTTGAACAACAAAGTAGTATGTGTCATTGGAACGTTTCCAAAGCCACTGTTACCGTTTTTGCAAGAACACTTTTTTCTCATTGGTTCCTACCGTCGTGAACACTTCACAGCCACATGAAAGAGCGATTGCTATAGCTGCTTGTCCAACACCACCGGATCCACCATGAATGAGCACCTACAAAAGACAGACACTCATAATAGAAGGGTCCTGCACTGCAGTGCTACAATACGTTGTCTTCGGCGATAGGAAACTAAAAGCCTTCTTACTGTCGACAACTATAACAACTCCGGCTAACTAAAGTTCGTGAGATAAATTTCGCTACTTTTCTTCCACCGTGTACATCATATGAATTGAATTATTTAAATGTTTAGAGCCGAATATTGTTGAGAATTCGAACTCAGCACTTTCATATAAATAATATCATGCTGTTTTTGAGCTTCACGGCGCCAAAACAACTAGCTCACCTTATCACCACTCTTTATGCGCCCACGCATGACGAGTGCATAGTAGGCCGTTGTATAGACCACGGGCACTGTCGCTGCGTCCGCAAGAGACCAATTGTCGGGCACAACCCATGAGTACTGTCGATCGACGACTACGGAGGTAGCAAGTGCCTGTGCCGGAAGAATGCCCATAATCCGTGTGCCGCATTTTAGCCTTCCCGAATATTCCATACCAAGAAGACATTCGCGGTCGGCAAACTAAGAGACATATTTTTTAGGATAAGAACGGGATGACCAATCCTGGTTCCCTGAGTTGAAGTAAACGACAATCAAGGCTAAATAATTTCCAGAAAGCTCTTGATAAATGTAGGTACCTTCCTATGTGCCCTTCTGAGGTGCTTTGCAAAATGCAAGCATGTTTCGCAACGATCTTACGCCAAACCAGACGAAAATATGGCAGAGATTAGTCAACCCAACATGACGCGCATTCGGGAAGTATGCATCGACAGTGAAGACCTACATTTTTTACATCGTAGAGCTTTCAATGAATGAGAGCAAAATCAGTGTCTTAAAACCATATGCTATGAAACAGAAAGTGGCGAAGGTTCCTGTTCCTCCTACAGTTCCAGCGATAGTAAGAGCGGTCACCTGGCCAGGGATGGCATCTGGTGGCAACCTTCCATAGGCCAGCATCACATCGCGGAAGTTGATCGCCGAATAATAAACGTGGCACAGTTCGAGTGATGTAGGAGTGCTCTTAGCGACAGACTCGAAAAATTGATTCGGCGATTCGAACCAAGTCAACGAACTGACGTCACCACGTACGAGGGTATTTATAAAGGCATGCTCCACTTCCTTGTATTGGTGCATTTCATCTGGAATAAAGTCGTCAATAGCAGGATAAGTGCCACGAACTGAATGTCAACAGTTATTTGAAGCTAGCACCAGCGTCTTCGCTACAATAGCTTAATGGCATCTGAATGAACGTAATAGTAAAGGCACAAAACGTCATCTAATTTGTGCTGCTTAGGACGTTTCAAATCAGCTTCGGAAGGGTCCAAGATGAAGGCGTCTTGAACTGTTGGTGTCATTGATGCGACAACAAAAGAAAATCGTCAATTCACGCCAGAAACGGTTCCGCTAACCTTCCTTAACCACAATATGTCGCATAGAACCCCAAACGCCATCACGATAGTTATTTGCGTGGAGATCGAGATCCATAATTTGCTTCGTTGCTTCGTCCTCCATTCTGATTTGAGGTGGACCATAACGATTCTCCTTCTTTACACTCATGTCTATGAGTGTGCGGAATCGATTAGACTTCAGATTTTCCTCCCTGAGTTCAAGAAAAAAGCTTTGCGAAATCAACGTTTAGGCAGCACTTCAAAAAAATTATAACGATATCAACGGAAAAGGAGTAAGACTTCTTTAGGTCTCGTTGCGGATGCATCAATGAGCATTTGCATGTATGCGCACTGTTTATTGCAGTGAAACGAAATCGCAGCGCTGTGTCTCGAAACTCCTCGATGGAAATGTACAATTTTTCCCTCATTACGTTTACATAAAAATATGATTTGTTGAAAGAGCGAGATAAAGACATGACAAAATTACTATGATCACATCTCAGCTGAATGCCAACGAATATTCTCTATCAAAAAGAAGCGGCGTCATAAGGTCCGCGTTCTCCTTCGAATGCAATGGAAAAAAACTTTAAGGAGGTTCCGATTCTTTACCGGCAAAACTATCATGCCAAAATAGCGATTCCAATATCATCTCCCGCCTTGAATATTTAGAGACAATAAGAATGTATTCAGGAATCGTAAACAGAGTAATGTGCAACAATGTATCCTCGAGAAGACAGTAACAGTCGTCACACTGCAATGAACTGAACAGGACTGCTTAGTGCTTTGCAATTTCTCAAGCTTGTGAATGATGGCGACAGAAGAAGTCGAATTACTTGATACACAGTGACAATCCAAGAAGGCCATTGTTTCTGACTTTAGTGCTTGTCATCCAAACGGTCTTATAGTCAGGCTCGTTGAGGCGTTCCTCGATAATTTTCTGTAGAGGTTCAATCCAGCTGAACTCTTCGAGATCGTCCATGTCAATAACAACGGGCTCTAAAGGATGAGGCGGCGTCCTTCTCACCGCATACATTGTCGTCATCATTGGTTCATCAGTCTAAATGAGCGATGATTATTGATTAAAGTATAGAAATGAAATCAGGAATTAAGTTTCCCCTGACAGCAATTCCTCTCCTCCTCCCTTTCCCCACCTTAATGTCTCACTGTTTCTGAGTAGGACGTGAGCTCGTACGTTCAAGAAGCAATCATATGAATAGGTTTTAGCCGTTTCGTTTTGCAATTATTGTGCTAAAACATTAAGCGTTATCGCTTTTCCTATTCGACAAATACGGCACTTTCAGTTTGCTGATAATAATAAATGTGGCATAACTTTTGGAAAAGAAATTCCGATGCAACAATGCGATAAATGTGATTTCTATAAACTGCTTCACAGTTCTTCAAGAAATTCAACTTTGGAGCCTCTAATAGGAGGCACTCATCATCATGTAATTTGTCGAATAAATGGTTCTAAATGAGTGCTGAAGCAAAGTTCAACGCAAGAGATGCGAAATTATGTGCAGGTAACTACTACAATAGCAGCCAACCTGGAAACTGCATAAGCGGAAATCGCACTCCTTGAAAATTTCGAGCAACTGCTCGTGCTTATAGTAGGTGCCGAAGGCACGATCTTCTCCAAGATTTTCTATCTCATAGCCGAGAAGTCCTTGTATTGAAAAGGCAATCTCGTAGTCAGCAGTCACTTCGACAAGAATCATAAGCCCATCTTCACGCATAAGTTCTTTGCAGCGGTTCAGGTACAAAACTGGATCCTTCTTCCTATAAAGAACGAAACCTCAATCCCCTCCGGTTGATATGATACCGAAAACTGGCAGAAAATACAAAACCAGCAACTACTGAATACATCGATTTTAACAAGCACAAATAAATTCACCATTGCAAATCTGACGGACGATGAGAGGGGCTACTATTCATACGATAAAACATATGAGAAATAAATGTGAAAAATGGTAGATCGCAGAGTTAGGCGAACACATTTGAGAAGGTTAGAGGCGGCAGGAATTGAGCAACTATAGAGCATGGTATTTCGGTCTTGATTTGGAAAATGCCGGAGCGTTGAGCTCCATAATTTTTGTGGCTCCCGATTATTCTTTTTGTTAGTAGTCGTTGAAACGAATAGAGCAATTTTTCTTCAGATTCGTGTGAAATATATTAGAATGGTTTCATGGGTTTGCTGTAGAGAAGGAACATGCTTCTCGACAAGGCTAGAAAAATAATTCTCAAAAATGAGAAATTTCAACTTCAGAACCGCCTGCACATGATGAAAATTGTAGCATCCTGCGGAACACGTTTAGTTCACATGAACCCCGCTTTCTTCTCTCTTCTAGTCAAAATCTTTTTATCTTAGCTGCTGAAATTGTCAACCGAAACAGCTTGAGGATATTCATAAATTGAACACACTTTGAAAGCACTTTGTCGAGTATGACGATGTCGAAATTTTTCGCATCACTTGGAACACTGAACTGCTTGTCATCGAAGCTCATTTTGATTTTGCGCGCGCCAAGTTGAACTAGCGTACTCTCGTCCATGTCGTCGACCTTTGGTCCAACACACACCCATTCCACCTCGAGCAGTGGATGCGAACTGACCGCTTCAGTGCAAAATTTCAACTGTTCAGTTGAGTTCAACTCAATTGCACACACTTTGTTGTTGTGTCCGGCAGCATTCTCAAGGCAAATATCCTGGAAACACGTTAACAGGTCACTATTCCCTGATTAAGTCTCAACAGGAACCAAGACATTGACATCAACCACAACGTGCTTCGAAATGATGAAAGCACATCTCCAATTTTCTTCTTACATGAGCCAACGAAATCTGTACAGAGGGAGCATTTGTTTAAGTCATAAATTACAACTCTTCCCTTGTTAGATCGCAGCTAATCTTACTATTTATTTTTCGGCAGATAGCTGCCGAGGGAACAAGACATCAGTGATCACCTCAAGCGAATGTGACAGGCTTCCTTTCGCGATCTCTCAAAGTTGGCATCTACCATCAGCAGCATATACGATGTGAGCTATTACTGTTTGCAGCATTCTTGCTTCAGCTATATGTGCTGACAGTGTCGCAGCTTTTGTTTATGGCGAGTCTGAACCATCCGCAGTCCAAATGAGCTTTTCAAGAGGATTACGGTGAGCCGTCTTGGAGTGGTGAAAAGTTCGCTGAATCACTACGTTTTGTGTATACTACCGTGAAGGCATTTGTCCCTTTCAGCAGCTCGTCCGCCTTCTGCCTCATCAATATGTACCTGGGCGATTTCTTATATGCGCTCCATTAGTAGGTCAACAATATTGTCGAACTCCAGTAAAGTGTTTTCTTTCAATTTCGCCATTTCAAAAGCATTCTAGCATTGTTTATAGGATTTGTTCGCACGAAGAGTGCCGCGGGTGAGGTCAGCCAAAAGTCACTCTTGAGGGCAATGCATCTTTCAAGCTGCATGCCTATCGACCGAGAACTAATTGAGTTTTCAACGAGGTCCTACATGAACTACATCTGAGACGGGTGGTCGAGGTCAATTTCGAACACAGATGCTTGCGTCAATAACTAAATGCTGGAAATTAATCGCTGTTTTGTATTATTATAAAATCTTTTCCATATCTCCTCTGTCATGGCCACACTCTCTCATTACGCCATTTCTTGCGACAGAACAACTAACGACAAATCCGCCATATATTACTTTTCTAGCTGTGAAGACTTGTTAATGCGTGCAGGTTTGTACAGACAAGTTATTGGAAGAAATAATATGTTTCATATGAAATTGTTTGTTGGACGCTCATCAGTTCAACAGCAAGTATGATTTAAGCATACACAGGGAAAGTCTAGGCCTGTAATATGATCCTCGTTGAGCAAGTGCGTGGAAACTGAATTGTAATTTGCTCTCTATGAAATGAACGCTCACCTGAACACACTTTAGCACACGATCGTGAACAAAAGCAGCACTCCAAAGGCGATCCACATCGAAGATCTTTATAACACTACGCATTTTATCTGCCACCTTCTGTTCAAACTCCTTCACGTCGGTCCCAACCTCCATTGCGAATATCTCCTCAAGTGCAACCGCTACGGGTGACCTGAACATAAAGCAGTTCCCATGACGCGCTTCCTTCCACATACAACCTTCAAGCCCACTTCTTTATCTAAAACTTCTGATGTGACGAAACGAGCTTAGCAAACTCGGTACACCGGCATCAAGTTCGACTAGCATTTAATTTAATTCAGAGCCGGTGAATTGAAAGCTGCTTGGGAACTGATTTCAGAATTCTGTGAGTCGTTCGGAAAAAAACGGAGGTCGGCCCTACAAGGAACAGCATTAAAAAAAATTTTTTTTAATATGCCATCCAAGGAAAGCGAAAAAGTACCTGCAGTTACATTAGGTAGTTCTCAGGAGTCCGAAACTGCCAATGACTGACCAACCGTTGAGATGTTTGGGGAATTTCAAGGAGGGTTTGAATCGGAAATGCTGGAACCCTTGCTGCCTTTCCACTGGACCATTCGCACTGTTTTTGACCGGTGACTGGAAATACTGGGAAGAAAAGCGTGGTAAAATAAAGTAAAACGAAAGTGTTGCAAAATCAACAAGCATATGTTTATACATGGAATCATCGAGCCATCGCTTATGTTCGGCTTCGCTGACGTTTTTCGCGTATTTCTTGAGGTTTTTGACTGCATCAGCGAACAATTTGCTGTTCATCAACTCCTTTAGTACTCCAGCTGCTTCCCACTTCGCGAGACCATTTGCCAGAATTATGCGAACGAAGTTATGATATCTAGCGAGTGTTTCGCGTTGGCGTGGAAAATCAGTTAGGCACCTGAAAGGAAAAAAGGCATATGTGGAGTTCTTTCCGTCATTTGTGTCTTTTCATTTCACCATTTTGTCGAGCTGTCCCCCTTTTTTCTACAGTTACGGTCCCTAAACGCGCTACTGTTAAAAACTAACGAACTTTCTATTAAAACTAAGTGGCACAAGAATTCTGCTTTGAGGCTTTCCAAATTTCGGAGCTTTCTGGAACTCTTCCGCTCGCTCTGAGCCCTCTTGATTCGCTCTGATCGTCCGAGCGCAGCCAAGAAGTTCTGTACCATTTCGGCTGTTTCGGAAATTCTTGTAACATCATAAGCTTTATAGCCACAAGCTGCTCGCAAAAAAGGGGGATACAAGGACATGTAGGGGACCGCAAGAAATTCTTCCAGTAACCTTGCCTCAGAGGCTTTAAAATTTTTAGGTGCATCCTTTTTAATTCCAATGATATTGGATTAAAGTTTTGTTATTTGCAAAAAGAAAATAAAGACCTTGCCAGGTGCCGGAAATAACCTGAAAGTTGACGAAAAAGGACGAGGCGATTTTTCAATATTGAGTCCAAAAAAACTAACAAAACACGTTTCCAATAAACCAGAATCAAGTTCGTAAGCAAGCTGAAATCTGAAGGCATCAAGTTACTGCGTCCTCATCGTAACATCTCTTAATTATTGAGTCATTCGCCCTGCTCCTGTTTGATTTTGCTTTTCCTTATTCAGCGGAAAAAGAAGGAACGAAGAATGGCAATACTGGAAGTTTTTAAAGGGAAAAAAAAACAATTTCTGCGAAGTAAGTGCAGAAGAACATCCGAGGTAATCAGTGTTGCCTGCGACTCTGCGCATTCTTACGATGCCCCGAGCATCGGGATCTATGAATTCGCCAGTGTGCATGAGTTCCCAGCAAGGCATTACTTCTCATCGTACCATCTTTGTTATCATGTCGCAGGAACAGAATTTCAGGGAAAAAAGAGAAATTCTTCCACCAAATAAATCCTTTAATTTTGAAATTGTCTGTGCATTGATAATATAAAGCGATGCGCATCTACACAGCTTGTTGACTAGTAAAGGAAGCAGAATGCTCACTTTGTGTCGAAGTGCGTGATGAAGTAGAGCTTCTCATGGTAGAGTTGGCCAGCCGACTGAAGACGACGGGCAACCGTGTGTGCCGTCAGGTCGCAGCATTCAACACCACCAGCGACACAACCGTTCGTCGCTATATCGTTACGAAGTTCAATGACCTGAATGCCATCTGAAAAATATACGGTTGCTTAATCGGTGCTCTTCAAGCAACGACATAAAATTCAGAACCCTATTACTGTTTCGTTACTGAAAGCGTGATAGTCAGTGAGGAATGCATCATCAGTGTTAGTGCGTTGAACTCGGCTGTTAGTGAGAAGCTAAATGCGTCTAGTGATCCAGTTCGTCTTGTTCTCATCCTGCAAGTAAAATAGATAGTTTGAAAGATCCATCAGCAAAATGGAAAATATGGAAAATTGCTATTAAAGAACAAAAAGCGTTATCCGCACTTCCCGGCTAACAATGAGCTCTCGAAATCTGTGATTTTTGTCTTGAAGCTTCGTGTGTGAAAAAAAAAACCCGGAGCATCATGGCAAAAATCACAAACTTCGAGAGCTCATTTTTAGCCGCTGGCCCGGTAAAAAAGCAGTCTCATGGCGGAAATTGGGAAAGGGTGACACATGTCTTACAACACATTTCACATGTTCCGCGCATGCACGCAATGAATTAATGTATGTGTAGCACACGAGATCCGAGCCGGCAGCGAAATTCTTACAAAAGCGTTGCGCACTCGGTTTTCGTGGTATCTAAACCTGGGGAAAATTCCGTTGGAATGAAAACGATCGCGAACAGTACTGATACCCAGAAAAGGAAACCATGAGGACATCCGTAACTATCCTGCTATCACATATCTACAAAGTTTTCATGATAGTAATCTAAAGCAGAACTGAAGCAATCAAGCCTAGATGAAAACATGAGACGTGCGCAGGCAGGCTTCCGAAAGCGGTTTTTCACAATCGACCACATTTTCGCCCTAACTCAGGTAATACAAAGATGGAGAGAGTACAAGGTGCCACTTCGCCTCATCTTTGTAGACTTTAAGAAAGCCTTCGATTCGGTGCAAACCACCGCAATACTCAAAAGACTCTCCAATCAAAGAGTGGATGCCATGTACACTGTACACTCGAGTCATCAGATTCGCTATCCGAATCGCACACCTAGATCACGCTGTTCGAAGCACCAGTAAATATAAAAATCAGAAAAGATGTAAAACAAGGAGATATTCGTTCCCCAAAGCCTTTTATCAGCTCTCGAAAGCGTTCTAGGGAATATAAAACCTCCCGGCGGCTTCCATGTTGACGATGAAGAACTTCAAATGCTTCTCTTTGCGGAGGACGTAGTACTCGTGGCAGACAGCCCAGAAAGGTTGCAGAATTTACTGAATGAGCTCAACAATAAGGCCAAGAAAATTGGGCTCAGCATTCACGACGGCAAAACGAAGTGGATGAGGAAGAAGAAGAGGTGAGCAGGAGAAGAAGAGCAGGATAGACAATACCGCTTGTAAAAGCAGGACTTTTTACTTCCATCGTCCTTCCCATATAATTGTACGGGTGTGAAACGCGAAAGACCGCCCTCTCTGAACAAAATAAATTAGCGACCACTCGGTCACGGAAAGGCGCGTGGCGGGTATCAGCAGACTACAACATCGCGAACGAAGATTTGCATTCTAGATCTGGTGTAAAGGGCGTATTTGTAGAGATGTACAAAAGAAAACAAAGATGGGCTGGTCAAGCAACAAGGATGAATGGCAACAGGTGGACCAAGCAAATCGCTGAATGCTAGCTAGCAGAGGTTAAGCGACTGTGAGGTAGACAGTCAACAAGATGAGAAGATTCGCTGCGATGTCTATGTGACGTTGCTTGTATGCGGCGAGCTCAGGATCGCGAAAGAAGGAAATATTGCCAGTTGCGTCGATAGAGATAACGGCGAAATCGATGAAATCACAGCTGTTAAAAGTATTCAAGGTATTCAAGGTTGCAGTATTCAAGGATCGTCGTGGAATCACGGACACACGTATCATGATTTACCTTTGAATTTTGCTTTACTCAGATCCTCTGCATTCAGTTAAACGAAAGCTCGGCTTTACGTCCGGCATTGCTTTGACCACACATTGAAACTTCACGAACAATCCAAAAAGAACACGCCCTAACCTCGTTCTTGAATGTGCTCCAGATGTTTGATGGGGTCAACGCGAATGTAACGAACACGTGTCGGTAAACGAAGGCTGTCAGCTCTTTCAGCAAGAAGAGCAGTCTGAAGCAAAGAGTCGAGGAACGTTATCCAATTGCCGGTCCAGTATAGCATGCCACGCTCGCCACTGTTGCAAGTTCGATAGATTCCTCTAAAAGTAGTTCACTGCTTCAGATCTAGCCTTTATATCAGCTGCCGATGGTACAATCGACCGTTAGTAGCCGAAGTCCAATCCATCAAACTGATAAGTATAGTATAGAGCAGACGCCATTCGTGAAAAAAAAAATTTCGGATCGTCCCAAACTTTAGCGGTGAGCGAGTGCCGGAGATCTCCACTTACCCGGTATCCATATTCTTTCGCGATTTTTACGAGGCATCGCTTCCGCTTTAAGTCGACGACTTCAGACTGCAGCTAGAATCAATGAGGGGCGATAAACTATTGAGCTGGTCGAAAAACCTGAGCAGATCCTTTGTGATCCCAGCATAATCTTTCTTCTCACTGCTGTTCAATATTAACAACCTTCCCTTCACAATTTTGCAAGTGTTGATGTGCCTGCGTTGCAGCTTTGTAAATTGCGAGTGTCTGCAATAGCCAGATACGAACGCAAGCCGAAATTTTTCATATGAAAGATGAGCAGGGTTCGGCTAAGCCGTGTAAAGCTAGCTGGGAGGCATCGTCAAAAATTTTCTGGGCTCTCATCGGCTGTGTCAGAACTAAGCCCCCAAGTGCAGCCAAATTCATAGCAAACTCCTGCTCCGAGCATTTCACGACCCCAAAATATCCTTAGCGCATGCCGAATTGTGGCACACTGATTTGTTCAGATTGAATTTTGCTACAGTTCCAGCTAAGTTGTGTAGTCACAGGCCGGTTGTAACGCGTTTTACACCGTATATGACCTTACTGGAAATAGCATCAAAGACACATACCTAAAAAGTGAAGTATTTGGGTTCTTTAAAGAACCCAATTTTACTCAATTCCTAGCCGAAGACTACGCTGGTTTTTGGTCATTTCGATTGCAGTATGTACAGGAACATAACGTAGATTTTTACCACGAACTATGGAAAATATGAAAACATAATTGTTTCCATAGTTTGTTCACAGCTTCGGTTTGCGGTTAAAAGGATAAGGCAATGACCACCCAATGTAAAAGAAGGGAATGACGTTTTGAAAGCATTTCAGGAATTGATCTAACCTCATCGAGGAATAGCGTAGGATCTCTTTCCTTGGTTCTTGCATATATATATATATATATATATATATATATATATATATATACAAGTGCACGCATATGTGTATAAGTTCTATATAAGTTCCAAGATAAAAATACATGCTCATCGAGGAATAAAATTCCAGGAAAGCTGCAACAGAAATCTGAATTCGCAAACCGGAACGCTTGTCCGTATTCGTAGCCGCGCAGTAGGAATTCCTTGTATGCGTCTTCAGTATCGAGCTCTATGCGTTCTGCAAGCTGCGACGTCTCAATTCCTTCGAAATTATTGTAGTAGAACGGCGCCCCCTGTTCGGCGATACGGATGTTGCCTGATGCGGCGAGCTGCTCTCCGTCGAGGATTTCGAAATAGCCATTTCCCGGAGTTATCACCACGTCTAGTCGAACTGAAGTGATTCCCGTTAAGAAGTTTTCTTAAACAGCACTTGAGTCAACAAAACACAGAACGCAGATGAGTAATGAATAATTTTCAGTCACCATTTTACTACAGCAGAAAAACTGCTAAATACAAGATTTCTTCGACTGCCCATCTCGACGATTGACAAAACTTCCGTCACCAATATTCCCAACTTGGGAGCCTCAAAAAAGTGAAGATCTTCATCAACATGAAACATTAAACAACGCAAAATTACAAAATCACAAACATCTCCTCCTCCGTGTAAAAATTTGGAGGGAACAAATGACTGATTTGGGCCGAATATACTTCTTGATCAATTGCCTTTCTTCTGGGGCGCAAAAAAAAAGAGAAAAGAACGGGCCATCGCTGAAAAAATATGCGGTATTTTAGCGTAATTTCGTTTCTTTCTTATGTGCGACGTTCAGTAAGCAAAAGTTGTGTATTGGAGTAACATATGATTCCTCACTGCTTTTTGACCGCGAAGTTATTTTATTATTTAAAACACTTCTCATAGATAACTGGCGCACTTGGCTTTGTGATGATAGTGGCATTGTAAACGCGAATATCTTCGATGATCACAGGCGTCTTTTGAAAATCAACACCGTTCAACTTAGCTATCGTCTTCCATGCAAGTACCATGTGGCCAGTGAATGGATACAGAACGCGCCCATCAATGACGTGGTCCAATAGGAAGGCTTCCTGCAAGTGCAAAATGTTGGCTGGAACGCATTCAGTTTCGGTACCCGACACATGTTAACTGCTGTCGAACGTCGACTTCTTTCTCTCAGTAAATTTATTCAGAAAAATGCTACACCACTTACACTCACACTATCCCAAAAGCAAACTCGTTCCTCATCGGAGAAACTATTTCGAGCTAAAATGGTGCTCTAAATATACGATATACGGCACTTACGGCTGAACCGACTTAGTGATGAGATTTGCGTAAAAAGCGTGGGAGTGAGCGCACTCATTATGTTTTAACACGTTGTTTTGGTCATATACCAGCTTGAGAATTTGATGTCGTGTCAGAACAAATAAATGGAGAATACAGCTCTTAGACATACGGATCTGACTCACTTTCGAATCCGACGCAAACGGATCGATGGTATAGCTTGCAGTAGTGGCCACATGACCACCGCCAGCGGCCGAGAGATTTTTGCCGTCGATGACAGGCCAGTCTTGGCTGTGATCCCACCTCCACATTGATGCAATCATTGGCGTACCTATTGGCACTGGGTACTGTACGGCTGGATATAACGCCTCGATGTGAATTGTTACGCCAGTTTGGTAAATCTTTCCGAGACTCTGTAACTATTTCATTATTCAATGTAAGTCGAGCACAGCATGACATTAGTTGATTAAAGGAAATGCACTTAAAAAAACTTAGTCCTCGTAAAAATTTACCAACCCTTTTTCAGCCACTGACTGACAAGCGTCAATCCTAGCCTGAAAAATTGCAGTGTCGGAAAACCATACTTGGAAACGATGGTTAACAATCATGCGTCGGAATTTTTCACTACTCAGGAGCATTTCCACCAATCTAGAAGTAGTTTTTCACTTGAAGAAATAAACCGATTTCACCATAAATCTAATGCGCCTCCATGATTGCTTGTTTGCTAGTTGGTCAGTTCAGCCCGTTAAAAAGACGTATATGAGCGGTCATACAAGCCATTATGGTAACGTCTGAAAACTGCACTAAATACCGAGTTGGAAAATTCTCAGAAATGATCTCCTTGTGTGCGATACAAGTTGAACATGTATGAAATAAAATGCAGCGCGTGATCTTCATCGCTTCTAATTAGTTTCCACGAGTTTAGGGCTCTTCTAATGGTTCTGTTTCTGGTTAAAACGAACTCCTTTGCTTCCGGCGATGGTTGACCCTGTTTGTAGGCAAATAGATGCACTACCTGTTGGAAAATGATATTTTGATGCCGAGCAACTGTTGCCCGTAAAAGTGGAAGTTTGGTCGTTTTGTTGCAGCTACTGACTAGCCCTTTTGTTTTCAGCTCATTCTCTGAGCAACAGTACCGTATTCGTTCTGATTAGATAACAAATTTTGGCGGTTCCTCAAGACAGGTCGACGTAAATTTGGTCCACTATCGCGAATTTTAGCAAATTGGTGGTATACGATAGCAGTCTTGGGAAAAGATTTATGTACTGTCTTCTTCCTCGTTTTGTAGGCATAACAGGAGTGAGTCGTACTTTCTTTGATGTAAGCTGGTGTGAAATTTTGGGAAAAATTTGGTTGTACAATAGTTTTGCTGTTTATAACTGCGTTCAAGACAAGCAGATTTCAGAGCAACCATTCAATGATTCATCAGAAAATCAAAATACATTCATTTTCTCGAGGAAGTCCTCCGTTCTATAGCGGATTGACCAGCTAGCATACCTAGTGAGATATACTTCTTTCCCAGGGGCAACCATTAACTACACAGGCTCAAATAAGCCACTCGCGGAATGAACATTATCAATTTAAAAAAGCTCTTGAAAGCGACATTAAAACTGCTGCCAATTACTTCACCTGTAAGAATGCTTCAAGCTCTCTCTCCTTTTCTTTGACATTCATAAGACCGACGTTTGTACATGTTTTCTGAAGTGAGCGCCTCAGGATGGAGTGCATGAGGCAATGCGGCGCGATCTCAATGGTCACTGCATTTGGCGGAATCTTCTGAAGAGCCTCATAGAAAAGCACAGGACTGATTGCGTTGTTTGTGTGATAATCGGCGGAGCACGTCTGCGCAAGGTCGCTTTCCCACTCTCCTTCCGGAATTGACGTGGAAATCCAGCGAGAAGAGCGTGGTTTCGGATCAGGTACGACACTACGCATTGCGCTCAGCATCTTATCTTTCACCTGTAGATGAAACACTTCACTAATTCAATTCGCATGCACAGCAGTGGTCAATTTTGAAGTTCCTGTACGGGCATCACACAGTCAATAAACCCTACCATCTGAAATGTGTTAAGACTCAAGCTTCCACTTTAATACCACGAGCTATTTATTTTCCACTAGATATTGGCTACTACAAGTGGAAACGCTGACGAATCGACCTTTTGCACATTTTACCTATTGAATGTACCACAGTGCGTAAATATTCTCAGCGAAAGTTGTTTTGCTTTTTTTCTTAGATTTATGGCGAATTTGCAGCAGTTTTGTTGCCATTTCCTCAAAAATTCTTCCGCTCATTTAACTGGCAATCTTATGCATCCCAGTAAAAACTTGAAATGGGCTGAATAATTTTAGCAAATCACTTGGCTCATAGAAACATCAAATTTGCCTCACATAGAGTTCATCTTTAATAATTTCAGAAAAGTGGCAACGATGAAATGCCTGCCTTGCGCATTATCGGCGAGTGGAATGGTATACCAGATGAGTCGACAGCCTTTGCGAATATATCCTCTTTTTTGAGTTCCTCGACGAAACTTTCTATTTTTTCTGCATCGCCTGAGACAGTAACCGAATCGGCACTGTTGTGACATGCGGGAACAACTCCTTCGGGACATCGCTTTGTTGCCTCCTCCCTGAAACGCTTCCTGTTAGTTTGAACCGGGAGTAAATGTTAGGCATCCTAACGGCATTTAAATTTCAGTCAAACTGAGAGTTGAAATGCATTCCGAATACTGGATTGGAACAGTTGAGATCAAAGTGGTATGGGTAGAATAAAAATCGCAAAAGGAACACAACAGAACAACACGAAAGGAACACATACATACCAAGTGAGGCCGACGGCAGCCATTCCACCCTCGATCTTTTCATCGCTATTCATAATTGTTGCTCCGCGGTGGTACGCAAGTCGCATGGTTTGCTCACGTGTAAGACCACCATCGGCATACCCACAACCCATTTCGCCTGTTGAATGCCCAATAATACCATCGGGTGTTAGGCCCATAAGGAAAAGCACATCAGTCAACGCAATCTGCAATTGCATATGCACAATGCGTTCTTCGGCAGCTGCACTGAGCATTTTCAGAATCGGAACTGAAACAACGCAAGAAGAGGGAAGACTAGAAGAAAGATTGTGGCAACGAAGTGATGATAATACTTATGTTAGTGAGAGATTTGATGGTGCTAAACGCTCTGTCAAGCAGCACCAATATCGAAAGCGGCAGAGGCGTTGTTAATACCTGAATTGCTGTGATTGCAAGCATGCAGTTCAAAGTGTTATTCTTGTAGAGCTCAGGATCCTCTGATTGTAGCATTTCGTACACGTTAAGGCCGTATTCGTTGAGCGCTGCACTAGAGATTCGTAGTGATTCGTCGAAGGCAGGAATGGACATCAGCTGGCGCGCCATACCTGGCCACTGGCTACCCATCCCTGAAAAACTAATCTTCACTTGCGCGTTCACACGCTTTAAACAAGCATGAATAAAGCTACCATTCAAATAAGTCACCTGAATAAACGAAGTAAATTTGTTTTGGCTCGGTTATCATGATCTTCTGAACATCTTTGAGAGGCGGCAGGTCTGTATCGCGCTTGGCATTAGCTGGTAACGGAATTTTGTCGCGATTCATTATCATATAACCGCGGTAAGGTGTGTCCTTGGCGGGCATATTGGCCTGGTTAGCTAGCAACTGTTGCAGATAAACGTTCTCCGGCTCAGCAGCCACGCAGTCAAATACATGCATGACAGCCTCGGTACTGCGACCAGAGTAGGTGACGATTTTCATGAAGCTTGCAGGTGCGGCCTTGCGCTCCGCATGATTTGCTGCACGAAGGATAACATGCGTGTTGCTACCGCCAAATCCAAACGAGTTAACGCCAACGATACCACGTGGGAACGGCGTTTTTTCCGTGACAACCTAAAGCAGACTTTATTATTATTCAATTCACATAAACAGTTTTTGGAGTGAATGTGCTTTGCAACGGGACATCCGCTACGTCACTCGAAATACGCAGGAGCACTTGCAAATAAAGCTGTTGAAAGAAGTGCAAAATTTATAGAAAAGACAAACCTGTAGCCTCCCATCAACCAATCCAGGAATATACGGGTTCGGTTCGTTGTAATGAAGGTTAGGTGGTATAAAGCCCCGCTCCATGGCGACTAAAACCTTCGCAATCGAGCAGAGGCCAGATGCTGGCTCTGCATGGCCCATGTTCGATTTCACCGAGCCAATCAGCAATGGCGTGGACCTTCAAAGTGCTTCAATATGAACATAGTGACGACTCAGGCATGAAGATGTGTGAGAATATGAAGTCAATATCTCTTTAATCTGTGGCCTACAGTTGCTCATAACTCCAAATACACATGACAGCGGCTCATTACCTGTTTTGGCAGAATACTTGGCATATCGCGTTAGCCTCTTGAGGGTCTCCAACTTTCGTGCCCGTCCCATGAGTCTCGACGTACGTGACAGTGTTTGGATCAATTCCTGCTTCTCGATAGACTTCTTCAAGCAACGCAGCTTGGCGTTCTCCAGAAGGGAAAGTTATGCCCTTAAAATTTACATTACGATGCGATTGTCGAGTAGCTCGCTATCCGAACAAAATTGATGTTTCGCCTTTACAAAATTGAATAAACGCGCAGTATCAACACAGAATTTGAAAATGCAAGGAAAAAAATTGACGTCACAACGGTGATTAAACTTAGGAAAATGCGCCTTGGACAACTTTGAAGCAAAGTCCACTTGCTTGTTGCTTACGAGTAAGGCTGCTGAAAACAGATGAAAATCTAATTGAAAATGGAGATGCTGAAAACATTGCAATACACATTGGTCGGCGCAATTTCTGTCGAAAGCACCCGTCTTTGCAAACGATTTCTTACCAACACTCTTTCTAGAAAGATGGCTGCAATACCTGCTCTTTATAGCCGTCAGTGTTACTCTTTGCGTGAACAATGGTTGCGTAGATCCGCCGAGCGGCTGACTGCCGTTGAAGAAGTATAGCCGCGACACCCTCCGTTCGACAGTATCCGTCACCTCAAAGTGAAATTTGTTGTATCTATTAAAGCATCTCGTACAAATGCTTTAACAACAAGACACTTGGACTGTGTCGATGTCGAGTACTGCAGCTGTAAGCAGAATCATAAAATTCCAGTTCGTCTATAAAACAGTTGGATGCTTCACTGTAGCGCATGGAAATAAAATTTGCAAATTTTCAAAGTGGAGTCCATTCGAACTTGCAACTTTACGAAATTGTTCCGGAAGTTTTTTCAAGATCTGTGAAGTAGAAAATTACACCTCCATATCATTAGCATCAGTGGAATAAATAAACTGGAAGTAACGCACAATTCGCGCCGAAAATGAACGAACCAGAAGCGTCGAAGGAGCGGCAACTTCCCTTATCGGAAAGCATTCCCAGGCGCAAGAACTGTAGAGCAGCTGTAGGTGTTAATGTAAGGTGTGCGCCAGCAACAACGGCTGCATCGCATTGTTCCTGGCGAATCGCGTCGACTGCAAGCTGCAGAGCACAAAGTGACGACGAGCACGCAGTATCTACCGAGAACGATGGACCTGGAATCAGTGATTCAATTTTCCAGCAAAGACCACTCTGGAATCATAAAATGACATTTTCTGTGTGTTTGTTCATTGCGCAGTTCCTCTGTCTCGCGAGTGATTCTGTTCTTGCCACAGAGATAACATTGGCGATTATGTGTAGCTTATGTGAATGGTACTAGAGAAAGAGGAAAAGTATGAAAAGAAACTTGCAACCTAAAATGAAAGCAACAATCGTGTACCCCGTAGATCGAAGGTGAAGCTGAGGCGATTGCTGAACATCGATCGCACACATCCTGTCAGCGTGTAGCCAGTAACCGTTTCGGGATCCTGAGTGAGAGCACCACCGGTTTCTGACGCGGAGCAGCCAACGAACACACCCGTTCTTGAGCCACGCAGCTCCACCGGATTCAAGCCTGAAATGTTGGGCAATCTCTCTCTATATTTCTTGCCGCATTAAGTGGTATAACCCTCATTTTGGTAGGTATAAAATTCCGAGAACCTCTCAGCGCCAACGATAGAAGATTGCTCGAGATTATTATTGCCGTGATTTGCATGTATCTGATGGGTAAGTGGGTATTGACGCATGCGTGCAATTATTGACACGATATTTCATTTGCGAAAGATTCTTTGAGAGTCTCTTCAAGCGGATAACTGTCGCGTACGAATGACGTAAATATGAAGGGCGCATTAACGAAACAAAACGGCGATCGGCAATGGGATATTCAGACAGCGATGTAGCAGTGATCAGCTAAAAAGGTGCGTCCGTTCTATCGGTTGCGATATTGAATGGAGTTCAAGGCTGAATGGCACAACAGGACACTGGTTCATCATCAACTGACGATGCTGCAGTGCCCCTAAAACTCACACCAGGCAAATCTTCGTTAGCATTCATCTTCGGTGGTCACTCTACTCCCCTCATCGCTATTCATATTACTGCTTAGAAAGTCATAGAGAACTGTATTGATCGAATAATTGTCCATCTCGCTGAACCATGCTCAAATCTCAATTATTTGAAACATTACAGTTCCAAATCTAAATAAACAAGCCGCAGAGACGAATACTGGCTACGACTGTCCGAAGGAAGAGGCTAGGACTGCAAAAAGTGTACTTCAATTGCAGAAAGCGAAAGGAATTTGATTAACAGAGGAAACACGTCTCCTCAAAAAGCAAACACCTAATGTTTGCTGTTCGTTGATTTCTTGAAAGATTTTCCTCCCCATGAGGCATTTGCGGCCACCATCTCCCATTCGTATGTGAACCACCGATAATGGATACCCGAACAAGCTGCATTTAACAACCACTGGGACGCAACTAATGAGAACACCGCTTTCGTCATGAAGCGTTCATGCAGTGTGCTAGTGCAGTTCAAAACTGGCATAAGTAGCTTGTTTACGGATGAAAAAGACAGACAAGTGTTCTCAAGAGGTGCTCGAATGTGTTCGACCATTGTGTGCAATCTAAGTGATCGTTCAGGAAGTGGCGATCCAAAACGACTCAATATAAAATGTCATCAGCAGATCGCTCCTCAAGGGAACAAAAAAGACGTATTAATGCGCAACTGTTTAGCGGTAATTACATCTTACTCTCTCGTCCGTGTTCCTATCTTTTATGACCTTACTTAAACATATTAAAAGAACCGAT
This sequence comes from Toxascaris leonina, assembly GCA_022844705.1. Taxonomy (NCBI): domain Eukaryota; kingdom Metazoa; phylum Nematoda; class Chromadorea; order Rhabditida; family Ascarididae; genus Toxascaris; species Toxascaris leonina. The sequence continues at coordinate 95,916 of JAARMF010000181.1, read as the reverse complement.
TAAGCACTATTATCTTACCAGCATCGACGATGGCTTCGAGAGTGACTTCGAGCAATTTTCGCACCTGTGGATCGAGAAAATTCGCCTGAAAGTAGCTGATGTTTGTTTCCTCGAAACGCTAATTATGCTTGCGAAATATAGCCACAAACCCAATTCTACTCTTTTAAACTCGTATGAACTCAGTTTCTTCCTCCCAACTGGTATAAACCTTCTGATATACATCCTCAGTGGAAAACGGATGAAAGCAGATAGACAATTGCGGCGAAAATCAAGACGAAAATGCGATTTGACCTGCTTTGGCGTAATACCAAAGTATTGGGCGTCAAACTTCTTCAAGTCTTTTAGTTTGCCATGTCGCTTTGGAAGGTCGAATATGCCTGAAATGAATTAATTATTAGTTTTCAATTTAAAAACTGGAGGAGTAAATGAGCAGAAACTCATTTATCCATTGACCAACGTCCAGACCAACAAGGCTAAGCAAGGCTCGTCCTTGCTCGTCTAGACTTGTCCATTTTCATGCCTCTCTTGCAAGTGGCTCAGTAGAAAAAAAGGCTATCTTCAATAATGCAGTACCCGAATTTTATTTCTTTGTTGTACCAAAACTTCAGCATCGTCTTCCATTGCGGCTTATGGATTATAATGCGACATGTCATGAATGCACTGCTCTCCGAACGATTCCCAGATTGACTCAGTACCATCGCCGGGGAACTTGGATGAGGGATCCAAAACAACAGGGTCCACTTAAAAAATACACAATATGATTTCACCTGAGCTCTGTGCTATAATGTGCCCTCTGCACCATAATCATCGCTGTCTTCAGATTCACTTTAGGAGACCTGTGCACACTGGCGGCTAATAATATGGTAGTGCAGAGCGAGGAGAATTGGGCATGACTGATGATCTCAACAGCTTTCAAGATCGTTGATCAGACTGGATGTGGACACAGTCTCAACTTATATTTTCAGCGAGAGGCACGCTGGTAAAAGTAATGAGCATTAGAAGAGGTGAGAGTGAAAAAAATTCATTGCCTGGTGGCCAACGCAGATCGTCTTCCGTGATGAGGTCTTCGCCAGCCATAAGCAAATCACCGAACTCCTGCACATTTTCAGAGCGGGGAAATCGACCCGAAATGCCGCTAATGACGATGTCCTCTTGATCGCGCCAAAAAGGCGCCTCGCCCGTCGACTGCATGCTTCCGTTCGACTGCAAGTTTGACCGAACTGTCCCTTGTAAAGCAATGTGTAACGTCCCCTTTGCTCTACGCATGCAGATAGTACCTACTCAGCCGCATCGCAACAATCGATTACTTTGCAGTTGCATCTACAGCACACTTCTCAGAACTTTTGAAGCATAGCAGTTCATGACGAAAATTTGTCACGTAACGCTAAAGTTTCGCATCTTCTCTTAGCTTACGACGCTTTTCACGTGAGAAATTCACCCGAGGCGACGTAGAGAGAGATATCGCACGGTATACCAGCTAACGAGAGATTAAGAGCTATTGCACAAAAGAACTACTATGGTGCATGTTGCGGCCGAGTGAACATCAATGAGTGAATAAGAATGAGCATGTGAACACGGTAAGGATTTCTAAAAAGAAAGTAGAGGTGATGAACTTTCCGACTAAAATATGCTCGTCGTTCTCTTATGCTATATAAAAACAGCACTCAGCATAAGATAAAAGAATGCTCGCGATGGCAAAGAGTAGATTGATATCTCGATGAACGTAAACCCGATTTTATAAAACAGTCAATTCGACGAACGAGAGCAGCGCGAATCTACATCTGCGATAAGGATCTGAGAAAGATGCGTCACATTTTTGTACACAGCATACATGTACCGAAGAAGTGCTTACTAAAACATCAGTCCAGATCGCAATCAGCCAAAGCTGTGAAGATTTACGTGTGCAAGCTATTAGAGCACTCTCACCTTTCATGCACACCTATCGTTAAATAGCCAACTAATCTACCACCTGTGAGAAAATAATAAGGCAATCTACATTGCAGATCGCTTGCTAGCCGCGTCCCACCTACACTGCCATCGTACACTCTTTATGTCATATCATTCTTGCTTAATGAAGTATTCTCCTCAGATCCTATTCAGTAATCCATGTAAAGCATCACCTCGACGTTAATCACTTCTTTAAAGACGCAACATCCAACAATCAACACCTATTCTTCACTTGTCATCTACTCATAATTAGCATTACCATAGACGCTTGACGCCGATCATCGTCTCCTTGCAACCGCCATTGAATTTTTTTTTGAAGGTTCCTATCAGCGAAGAGACTTACACTTGGACACACACCGTAGTATCAAGGAGCCAATCCCAATCCCAAACAGCGACAGCAGTGCGCCGTTTGTGGCTTGTTCCTTGATTATGGTGAGGAGGATGGCGGAGGGAGAGCTAGGGGAAGGGGGGGGGGAGGGATGGGGAGGTTCTCTCTAGTATTGGCCTGCATTCTTGGCACAATAATCAGACGTTCCGCAAATCTGTTGTATTCGTTAAATTGTTATCGCAAATCGACAACCCTTATCGACGCAATACAGTATCGAATTCGACAGGTTTATAAAGGGCTCAATTGAAAGCATTGTTCTTTGAGAAGCGACGAAAATGTATTCCGTCTGCATGTGACAATAAAGCATATGCAAATGCAATTATCTAGAACCGTGTTTCAATGCGCTCATACTGTGAAAATTTCTTTTGAAGAAATGAGTGAAGGTGAATGCGAACACAAAGAATAAAGGTGCGCATTCACTAAACGGTGCGTCTCGATACAAGACGTGGAGTGACGTTTGGAACGTTCTTTGAAATACGCGGCAGCGATAAAAATTCCGCTAAGAGGGCATAAAGAACAGATGGCTCTATGCATTTGGGAATGAGTCGATGCGAGCATCTAAAAACAAAAAAATGGACGCAACGTGCTAGCAGTTCATGAGTGGTAGATGACATGTTAGAGAAGTGGGTGTTGGTGAACTAACGAGAAAACAAAGTTCGTCCTTCTAGTAACGATTATAGAGGGCGGATGCGGACGATAGCTGACGTATAGCGAATGAGTACATGCCGTCTCCGGTGCGATTGCAACGCACATGGCAATGTCTTGGGCGGCATGTCGCAATCTCATCTTCAGTTTCGCCGACTCGTCGCAACACTATTTTCACGGCAAGATGCGGTCATACGCCTCGCCAAACATGCCCTTCAACCCGTAACTGCTCCCGTCGCAACCAACCTGGCGGTACGACTTCTGTCGCCCTTTCGCCACTCCTGGTGTGCCGGCTAATTTGTTTAGTTCTTCGAAGCTTGTTTTAAACGTTCTGTCAGTCTCGGTTATCGAATTAGTGTCGGTTCACTCGGTGTACTAGTTGTGGCGAATACTTCAAAATTACATGTGAAGGTGGTCGGTCCTTCAAACTTATCGACCCACATGTTGCACCTAGAAGTTTAGAAGCATTTCGAAAAATTAAGCGCTGTGCTCGACTTATGAAAGCTTCAATACTAGAGCCACTCAGAGGCTGAAAGGCCTTGTGCGCTGTTTCCAGACTGGCACTGTGCTGCTTTACCAAACAGTTGAGGCAACATTAACAGGTCGGCAGTTCATGACTGGCCGAATGGTGCGAACACAAATCACATAGTTTCTTCGACCAGAACATTTCACCGCTCTGTTCCGTCTCGGTCTCCGCTTACATTCATAACCAGACGATGAAAGTACAAGATTTACCAAAAAAAAAAAAAAACAATCACAGGCAGATTGCGACAGGCCACAAATAAAACGAGCCGGTGTCTTCTCGGCAAAAGCATTTCATCTTTCTAATTCCTATAACGCTTCTGCCTTTAACTTTCTCCCTCCCGTCTACCTTGTCGAAACAGGTATTCACGTGTGGTTGGTCATTTCTGTGCGGAATTCCCCATATTTTCAGATTTAAAGCTGGCGACCACGAATGTTTTCCTTGAACCTATTATGCTCAGTAGCTTTATCGGTGATGAAAGTCGTTGCAGGTTATGAGTTCTTATCCAGTGATCTGCAATTGCGTTTCACTGAATGTACAAAAGTTTACATGGGTCTATTGTGAACAATGAACCGATCCAATTTTGTCGGCATCCTCCAACGACCCTTCTATTAATGTCTGAGTCAAATGACGGATATTCATTCAAATCTTGCAGATAAAAATTCTGCAGTTTCCTTCGCGGAACAATTTCCAAAATGAAGAAATGAAATTGAAAACTCGTCGTTTGAAAAAACTAAAGGCTTTTCTCAGGTATATAATTTGTTAAGCGAACAAAGACATGCATTTGTGAACGTAGCCTTGATGGCTATTAAAAGAGGAAAGGCACTTAACAAAGGGATGGCATTGCACTGCGAAATTTAGTCAAACAAATTTGAAAGCGCTCAGAGAAATTCTCTTGTTCGTCCATTCTTTCGAAAAAAAGTAAGAAAAGGAAGCAGAAATACCGCTGGATGTTGCCACAGACATTATGTCGAACCCAAATGAAAACGATGGAGGAAAACTCGTTCGGTTGGTTTACCAAAGAATACCACCAACGAAAAGCAAACAACGCCCAAAGTGATAGCGTTTTTGAAAAAAATTCATCAGTCAATATGCAAAGCTTTTTGTAATTTATTATGAGCAGTACGATTTCATAACTCCTCAGAAGCAGTTGGTCATTTCATTTCGGTTTTTTTTCTGTTGGAAAATTTCCCAGTGGGATCTTATTAACTACCATGCTAATAAACATCATTAACCCTTTCATACCAAATATCAGTGAGGAAAAAGTCCGTCCATTAAGCAGAGATATAATATGAACGAGGCAATTGTTTTTGTTCGAGTCAAGCAATTTGATGCTTTCAGTTCAATCTTCGAATGCTTTCGGTCAAACGAGTCGAATGCAATTTGATGCTTTCAGTCAAACGAGTCAATTGATGCAGTTCAACTGCCTACCAACTATACGGTTAGGAAGGAAATTTGAATTGAGGGTAGAAGAGCTCGCCTGTTGAGATGTTATGAGAATTAGCTTTTGAGGTGCTCCATCAATTACGACATACGAGAATGATAACATAATATTAGTAGAATAGTGCTCAGCTTGGGTCTGATGAAATATGGTTACCTGAAGTCCCGTTATTTCATCCAACAATAACAGATGTTAGAAAAAGTTCTTCAAGGAGCATTCCTTGCTCATAATTAATCCGTCAAATACAATTAATTAAAACAGTGACGGAGAAATCCACATTGACATGTGTTCATCGGTGAGCTTTGCAGCTTATTTTATATATGAATGTTTCGAGCAACACTTCAGGTTTCTGTCCTTTCCATGAAATATCAGTCTTAAATTGATTCGGCTTATCACGTCACATGGTAACAAGGCACCAAATTTGTGAAAAAAACAACAATTATTTCGAACTCATTATGTGAATTCACCACTAACATTTCTGTATTACTAAAACGATTATCAGCGCAGGACATTTGAATGAGATGGTAAAAGATAAGTGGCCTCAGCCGAAAAATTGCTCGAAATAATAGATCGCTTTCGACGGTAAACTCTCACTACGGCACTTTTTTCTATACTATAAGCAAACAATTTCTTCTCTTCAGTTCAAAGAAACAGAAAAGTCCCCAAAACATATGTGCGTAATTGGCAAAGAAGAGATTCATCGATGACAGCAGCAATACTACGTGCACGGAGTTTGAAGTATTGGATCTTTGACGTTTAAAATACATGCTTTAACACAGCAGACCTCACTTGGGTGGGCTTGTTTATGAAACTGTGATGAATAAATGAACAAACTGCCATTTTTCCGCCTTTCGATAGGAAAATACAATTTTCGCATACCTCCCATCCTCAAACAGATACCTCAATTCAATGCTTCTAATCAACGAATTGTATACGCTCGCCGTCAGTAAAGTCGAGTTATAGTGAAGAATTTGTTTGTAGATTAGAAGCGCTTTGCCCAATTAAATATAAAACCGTTTACACGTGAGTGGTTGAATAAAGGCTTGTCAACGGGTGCTATTCGATTGAAGGGAAGGTGTGCTTATCGGATGAACTAAAGCTTTTCGATTGACCACGGCAAATCAGTGTGTACAACTGGTTAATACGAGATAGAAAAGATTTAGGAAAACAAGATTTATTGTTTCGCGATCATTTACCTCTTGTTAGGCCAATATCTTTATAAATGAAGCAGAATTTCGGACAAGCGTTTTGTATTTAAGATGCTGTATGACTGTAACGAAAGTGAGCCAGGCCATAACGACCATTGCTTGTCAAGGGAATAAAATGCGACAACGCTGTTTGTTGAAAAGCGAAACGTGAGCAAAATCTGAGACGAAGTATTGCAAGTGCACAACCCAAAGATCGCAAGAATTGCATTGCACGAACTGATGACATGTTTCAAGTGAAGGGGATTTCCACTTGAAACATGTCATCAGTTCAATGTATCAGTTTCTCAAATGACTGACATTAAACGGTGTTATGACACCTTCTGAGACATGAGAAAGAGCATTTGCATTTATCGATACATATCTCCTCTGCTGGAGTGATCAAAATGACTCAATGGGCAATTATGACGTAGCTCAGCCCCTACCATAAGATTGAGTTTCATTTGAACAAAGACGACTCTCAAACCGGAACACGTCATCAAGCCGCTCATATGCCGAGAACGTTATCAATATTATTGCCAGTCGTCTTCCAGTACCAAAATAACAACCTCAGAGTAGCCGTTGGTGACTAAGAGACATAGTCCGATTATTGTGTTCAATAACTACTTTAAATCAATGAACAAATTCCTCCACCCATTAAATTCAACTTTTTCCTCTAGTACTCTCCTACGTGAAACTTGGTTTTTTCGATGCTCAAAAACAGTAATGGACGGAATGTTTCAAGAGTGGGGCTCAACTGTGTATATCTCTTATAAAGATACAAAACGGTGGCAGTCATTGTCGGCGTTATACAACACAGTGTAACCTAGTCCTGTTAAACAACAGAAGAGCAGTTTGTTTTGTTAAAAACGCTCGGACATTTTTTGGTGTGAATTACATTTTTTTTCTCATGGTGGCGGATGTGATAGAAAACTCTCCCCGAAACTTTTCAACTTTGTTCACGTTAGCAAGCAGCGAGTTTAAATGGATTTCGTGTAACTTTGCGGAGATAAGAGATAGAAGTGGTGAGCATAGACACACTAGCGCGAGGCTGTTGTAGTAACTGTCTAAAAAGCGAATTATGCTTTAAGGACGTAAGTATTCAGTTCAGTGATGGCGTAGTTAAAGAAATCCAACGATAGGCGAAGTGTGGGGAAAAAGCGGACGACAGAAACATCAAGGTAGCAACCGCCTAGCGCAGATGGCAAAATGGCACAGATCCCGTTTAGCAACAAACACCTTAATTTCACATTTTACACTTGCTATTAGACACATCGTAACGAAAACATGGATTTCAGTTGTCGGACAAGACAAGAAAACATCGGTGGGAAAAGAATTGTAATCATATAGTACATCTACAGAAGGAAGTCATCACAAAGATTTCTTCTGAAGATTATATGCACAGCAATTTGTATTTTGTCTGCACAAACATAAGCGAAACATTTTCAAGAAAACTTTCCAAACAGCGTTCGGATAACGAGAATTGCTTACTTGAGAGTCAGATAATTCTTCGGAAACACGCTCCCAGCCTGCGGACAGATCGGACTGTGTTCCGGTACCAGTTCCGGACTTATCCATGCCGTCACCTTCTTGGCCGCCTCGAAATGTTCCTACGTTTTTTTGCGCCTAAGTTTGTCACTGAAATCGCTTTTCGAAAGCTTGCACGAGACGATAGCAAGTTGCTGAAAACGTTGCTGAGAGCAGCACACTTCACAGACGAAAATTGTTTTTCGCGAATACGCCAAATAAAGCGTTCAGCGAACTTCCAAGTGCGGGAACGAACTCCTGGCTTCCTGCAAAACAAGCAGATTGAATTTTCCCACCTTGTGAGACGTGCCGAGAGAGAATCACGTAAGGTGGTAATGTTCAGGCCATGGAGAATAACTATTTTAAAAATGTTGCACAAAAGAGAAAAGAAAACTTCAACAACGATGCAAAGCAATTCGAAGGGACCACTGCGCGAAGCCTTGAAGTCATGGAATTCTTGTAATGGATTCGAGTGAAATTATCTGGCGCAAAAATAATGCAACTATCAGACGTCTTCTAAGACATTTGTAGAAAAAGACTGGAATATACGAGACCAACGAAATAATTTAGAAGTTTTCACGAAAGAAGTTTTCACGAACAACTGAATTCAATGAGTTTGAACAAACGCGCTGCTTTTCGGAGCGTGAATATGCACTAAAAACAATCATGTTTGGCAAATCTCCGACCTGTGAACGATTGCGACCAATTCGGATCAAAGTACAAACGGAATACAAAGATGGAATGAATCACGAAACGAGTGTATGTTATAGAATCATGCGTTGAAACAGGTGATATTCTTGAAGTCTCTCATGATCCTACGCAGTTGCAAATAAATTCTGAGAAATGCTGAGGAAATTTGGGTGTGGTTTCTGCGCTTTCAATCCGGCATGAAATCCAAGTGTTCGCGAGTTGCAGTCGACAATATACACTCTCGGTCATATGTCAGAATCCTGAATCATGCTGCGAGTGAAAAACTCAATAAGCCACAGTGAGAGAGAATTAAACAGTTATTTTATTCTGGCATACCAACTTTTCCATTTCTAGTTTTCATGTTCCTTTGTCTACACGAATTATACGGCTGTAAAATGGATTGCAGTAGACTATAGCTATTTCAGTTGAATTACTTACTCATTAATCCTTAAAACATTCCCTGAAATGCGATCATCGTGCTTTTAGATTATCGACTGAAATTAATAATGCGTAAATTTTGCAGACTAGCAGAAACTGACGAAACGAATACTATTTTTGAACTACCTCAGTGACATTCTTCCAGACAATATATTTTCTGCAGTGAAAAAAATCTTCCAGTAGCTTGTCAAAGTATCCACACATTGCACTCCTCAAATTCCATCTGGGGTCATCAATTCATCAGGAGAAGGCAACGTCTCTATTGAAGAAGAACTGATGAAAGGCTGACAAAAGCCCTTCCAACAGCTACTACCCAATCAATTGATTGCCGAATGATAAAATCTCATCGGAGTTTCACAGCATCGAAAAAAATTTTGAGCAGATTTTTCCCACATATCGTCGAGAAATTTTGAACACAAATTTTTGATACATTTCATTGTTTGCATTTGTCAGATAACACTTCACATGAAAATTTTGCGTACTGTGTGGCTTCCATGAGCCGATGAATGCTTACGGCCGAAATATGGCTTTCAGTGGCCTAGGTGTTTTCCCTCAAGCTCACCATTTCACAGCATCATTTGGTGAAATTATGTTTCGCCGTTCGCTCGCTGCTCTGTATTTATTATAACAAAACAGAAAACTCATCCGGAAACTAATCATGGTAGCACATGTGAAAATGGAGGAAATCTGAACCATTTCCTCAACCTTCGTCTCCTTACTCCATCTTCCGCTTCTTCTCAAAAAATTCGTTGTAAGGTACGTGATTCATCCAACATCTGATCAGCCACGGATTCGAGGATTGCCTATTTGTGCGCCATTCACTTTTACAAAAACAAATTGTGGTGGAGATAAAAAATAGAAAATATGTCTTCAAGGGCCATTTTCGTTATTGTGGATTCAAACTTTGAGGCGCAACTTCGTCTAATGATGGCAGCAGCAGCTACGCTGATGAAATTTCATAATTTCACACCACTTTTTCTTTAAAGCTTCTTCGTAACTTCAGCTTCCATATAATACAAATATTGCACTTTCACGTCCTTGCAACGTTTATCAGCAAAGTATTCAGTTTCCTTCGAATTTATCTGCCGATATACCTGTCTTCCTGAAACATCTGAATTTGCGGCAAATCCTCATGAATCGCAAGACAATAAGAAACGAGAAGTAGACTGCCTGAGCTCAATTGGTAACATGTGGCAAAAAATTTGCGATGGGTCAAGAAAGAAAAGCTTGGTATATTTGCGTTTTCATTCGAAAATGACTCGTAGAGCGCTTATAAGCTATTGTGTGTTGTTTATGTTTCTTAGAGAAAAATATTCAGATTTTTCATCCATAATTGCTGAGTTCAAATGCGAAAAACCGCTTGAAAAATAAAAGTTTTTTGTGGGTCAAGAATCGTAATAATGACTAAAACAGTAAAAGAAAGAAAAGTTCAAAAGCGCTGATCTATTCGAAAAGCAACAAAAGTGGTTGAATGTGTCTGTAAACGCAAAACTGGTGTCATAAATGTGCCTTTTACATGTCAATAGAAACGACGCACTTTGATACGAAAGAACGAGATTCTCGAACGTGTTCTCTACTCAGTGCAAACGGATGCATCCAGCACCTCTGACGGCAAACTATTCCTTTTTCGTCATTCATCGTCGCTTAATAAATCCATTTATTTCATTACGTTCAAATTCCTCATCTACTCCACTAATCCTGCTTACTGCCGCACCTATTCGTTATAAACCTCGCTCGGAGTTATTGAAAACGCTCAATGATCAATTGTCCAAAAGAAAGAAATCAAGGCTTAATTCAGTCTTTCGTTCCACGTCAGCTAAGTTTAGGGTCGTAATTGTGAAGTAAAAAGCACAATAACGTAGCAGAAGCAACAGCTGAGCTATATCATTCAACAAAGGCCAAAGAAGCAAAGGAAGTTTATGCGCTATATGCACGCAAATTTTCATGCACATATTGAAACCAATTTGATGTAAACACCGATTGCTTCGAAAAAAAGCATTTCAGAGAAATGTTATCCGATGGCAATTGAGTGCTTACGTTGTGAAATTTTGAGCCGCGTAGTTTTTGCATTGGAACTGGACAACCTACAAAGCACGATCGCTTCAGTTTCAGCCCACTAGCTGAACGAAAATATAAACGATGGATGGCAGACTGCCAAAATCTGCACCAGTGAATTTTTGCAGTCTTGCCCTAAAAAGAACATTGGTGATCAAAAATGAAGCGATCTTAGCATTTACAATTTTCAGGTTGGAATTGAATGCATGTCCTCACCTCTCGCTTTGCTAAAATAGTGACAAATTTTGCGAAAACTAGCTTTTCGTTTCGCGCATGAGCTTTAGCAACTGCATTACGAAAGCTTCTGCTTTGAGCGCGCTAAGTAGATTAGCAAGCTTTCATTTCTTTACTGTTTCCTCGCATATTTGTGAAAACATTATGTCTTCAGCGATGAAATGCGATTTAATACGAATGAGAATTCTTCAACATTGCAATGGAACGTCCCACAAATGGTAGATGCAAGAGGTTTCGATACTGCCACGTATCACGGCGATGGGCGCAATAGAGCCTGTTCATTTGAAAAAGCATTTGTGTGTTTTATTTGACTGCTGCGACAACAAGTCGGATGATCAGGTGGCTATGAATGCGATAAAGGTTAGTTTTATTTCTATTCTCACCGACAATGGGATCAAAAGAAATTTACGACAACGTGCCGCAAACATATGCATGTATTCTTTTTGCTATTTGCACGCTTCTATCGTTTAAGCGCCTCAATGGTCATTAACGGTTGCAGAATATACTGAACTCATTTCCGGAATGTGGCGTCAACACTTCGTAATGGACGTGACAACAGAAGAGAGCAACGAATGTGCATGTGCGCTTAGACGATGTAGAGACGGTCGACTTATAGAATTTGCAGTGGAATTCGCGTTTCTGACAGCCGGTCAAGGAAAGACGCATTCGCATTACGCGCATAACAAAGTTCGCCGCAAGCAAACCATGCTAGCGAATGCACTTCAAACTTTGTACACTGAACAGCGCTTACTCAAATTCCATTAATGTTATGATGTTCTTGACAAGCCTCAACTTTTTTTCCGGAAATGATGCATTGGATTCAGGAAAACTTCAACACTACAAGGCACAGAATTTTCGCGAACTCAACTGCTACAAAGAAGAGATTACAAAGTGCTTTAAGTATGTTCTAAGTCGACGATCAATGAACAATATGTTTACGCAAGTTGGAAAATTGAAGCTTTCGCGCTTACGAGATCATATGAGCGAAAGAAGAGAGGCGGAATGTAGCTGGAGGAGGGAAGAGATGGACCAGCAAGGAACAGAGGCGGGGGTTCGACTTGCTATTCAACAATACTGAATAATGGTGTTTTGCCGGTGACCGCTGACCAAACAGACCGATGAACCATGCTTCGTGCAAACATTGCGTTGAATTCGATGCGATCTTAATAATGAAGACATTTTTCATACCGCAGGATTTATATACTTCTAGTAAAACAGAATTAGCAGCATCTTGAAGCCAGCAGAGGATATAAAAAGTTTCGGCATGCCAACATGGCACGCTGAGGGGGAACGTACCTGCCATCAACGGTTTTTGGTGTTGCTCCAATGAACCTACTTCTTAGTATATTCAAACATTGCACAGGTACTGAAATTTTCGGAATTTATGAATAATATGTGGGACAAGTACATTAGCAATATGTGCAATACGCAGATGTTGTGCTGTGATATACCGTTCAGCAATAGTCACAAGTGTGACAAGAATGGCGACATGCTGTGCACCAGGAATGCCCCAAAAAAACCACCCTCATGCAATTTTCACTTTGCTATTTATCAACAGCCATAATGCTTATCAACAGTTGCAAAAAAAAGGGAAACGCATGGAACCTACTACCTTCTAGGCACAAGGAAGAGCAACCGTTTAGGCAACCCCTGAAATTAGGTCGCGAAGTCGCGAATACCAAGTGAGCTGTGATGACAGCTTTTCATTAGGAATCTTTGCAACGCATAGATCTAAGGAAATCTGCATTTCATTCTAGGAGATCGACGTACACAATAGGTACACTCTGACTGGACAATATGCAGCATGCGCGGTAACCTGTGCCACAGAAGGCGCAACAGATCGGAAATCGCAGTTTAAATGCTTCTGACCCATTTTCAGAGCAATTTTGAATGTTACACTAGTGGCCATTTTATGAACTGTACAAAGCATTTCGGGAGGTAGCAAAACGAGATCATACGATGACAACGAGTTGTTGAGACCTCAACGATGGCCAGCAGTAAGCGCAATTTGCAGTTCGACCAGCGCTTCCATTTAGCGACTGAATGTTACACCGTCGATTATACAGCGAAAAGATACTAGTTAATTCAGCTTCATTGCGATACTACTGATCAGATCAGGTGTACATACAGCTACGAAACGCCGTAGAATACCAAAAAAAGAAACAGTTGGTTGCGATGCGCGATATCGGGTTATAGTGCATAGCAATCCTCACGTAAGCTAGAAATGCGAAGAAGAGGTGTCCAGGTAGGGTTGACGATGATGATAGTGGGCGAAGAGCGAGACACGATTGCGCAGTGTTCTTCCTCTAGGAAGCAGCATATGGGTCATGAAAAAAGTTTATTATTCATCGGCATTCAGCGCTCAGAACCACCAGCTAAGGTCGCCAACGACATGCGCGCGCATCTGTAAAATCGCTCAATGACTGCACGGTGAGAAACTGAAAAAAAAAGGTAGCCGGCAGAATTGTCACATGCTGAACGAGGCGAAACGAGAAAGAGCGGTAGTTCACCGAGAGAAGTTCACCTCGCGTAACACAGCAGCGCTCGCCGACATAGATGTGAATACCGATTGTTAGAGGATACTGTCAGCGAAGAGATCGTGGCCGCACTAGAGAGTGTTTTGAGCCGAAAAAGAGGCAGAAAGTGGTTCTACGAGATTCTTACACAAAAGTAACTAATTCGAGAATTTGAAATTGTTGCACCTGCGTGAGAATTTCGTCGATGATGGGACTCGTTCAGTGGATTTCTCGCAAATCCTTTGAAGATAACTACAGTGACGATAATACGTCAGCAGTGGCTAGCAACAACAAGAACTCTAGTTGCTGAGAGCCAAATTCGAATGCTCGACCAGCTCGCGTTTCACACACTGCAATCGCTGTTGGGCCGACGTGACAAGCACTCAGCACATGAGTGGTGACGTCGAGCTCTGATATTGTTAATTGTTGAAGCACTTCGCATAGTTTCGAAATCGGTACTCAATGTGAATTTGCTCTAGCTGACTGAAAATGTCAAGTGAGTTTTTCTCATTAGTTGCTTCGGTTTGACGGTGTGCTCATCGTGCTCTCACCTTTCGTCCCACAGCTTAATGTTCCTCGTGGCAGTGATTACTGGGCGTAATTATTGCCAGGGTTTGAGAGCACCTTTCTTCTTTGTTTGCGTAAATGAGTTGATCTAATGTACATAAGTCCCATAAGGACGGTACAGCAAGCAAAAGCTGAGACGTGGAATGGAAACGAAAGGAATGTTCTGAGTGAGGACAATCTTGAACGTTGCTTTGTAAAGACACAAAAACACTCATGAGAGATTGTGATCGACGGCTTAGGTGTACAATGAGCAAGTGGATATGTCGTGTTTTATTAATGCGATGGCGTTTTATTGAACGAGATATAGTGGATTTAGATGAGCTCTAAAGGTGTTATATGTGGCACTAATAACGACAAATAAATTACATCGACGGCCAAACTTCGACCGACCGACATTTTGCATCTTGAAACGATTGATGAGATTTTAATGGCCGTGCAGTGTTTTCCGCGACGTCGCTACAGCTATACGTCACGTAAATTGCCCTGTACTATCGCCATCCGAGAAAAACAGCTCGACGGTAATGACTTCACTGCAAAGTGCGAAACAGATTTTATTGTGTGCTATGGGAAACGCTTAATTCGCGCTCTTCAAACAATATGAAATATTAATTTGAAAGTTGAACGTTAAATGCACAGAGCGGATCTGAAATGATTTTCATGCTCATCAAGTTTGTATGCCGTCTTTGTCTTTCCATCTCGTGCTCGTAATAACTTCAACTTTTTGGAGGCACATGTAAAATGATAGGGCAATCGAAGATAGCTGACCTACACTGCTTGCATTATTCACCAAATATCACTTTTCGAGGCTGTCACTCAACACCGTGAAAGTGTTTTCATTGATCTTTTAAAGCAAATTTAAAGTGTTCAGCAGAGCCTTATAAGTTCGCTTACGACGACTCATGGTGAATAGCGAAATTAAAACTGCTTTCGTAGAGGAATTAAAGATCGTCTGAATACCTTTCGCCCTTTTTCTCCAAGTCGTTTTGTAAAATTAAGTGTGGGCAACTCTTGAATCTTCTCAGAATTCCTCTTTAGAATAAACATCTCGATGCCTTAGAAGTTTAAGTGACGTGCTATCCAATCGTCTGAGACATCGAGAAGGATAAAAAGTGGAAATTTAATGTGCCATTCAATATAGGAGACAAATTTGCCTCCACCAATGGAAAATGCTTCGAAAGTGCACGAATGACCATAGCGTTCAAACGGTGCAATTTTAGTGCGAAGTGACTTCCAACTTAAATTTGGCTTCTCAATCGTTTTGCTTCCGCATCGCAATGGTCACTCATTTTTAGTGCGCCTTTTATAATCCTTTTTTTTCGAGTATGGTTTCGTCGCTAAAAACTTAATCATGAAGACATCACCCCACCTATTTCTCAAGGTCGACTCCATAGTAAAGCATTTCGAAGAAGCCCGCTGTGGTTTGTGAAGAAGGCTGCCAAATGGGGTCGACTGCATCGATTCATCAGTTGCTGTTTCGACAGCGGAAACGTTGAACATGACATGACTAATTCTTTCCTCTCATTGCTTTCCTTCTCTCTTAACGGACTGCCCATCTCTTCTCGACGACGTCCTAAGCGGTTCGCTCACTTTGGTACCATTCGTCCTCAAGGCTACTATATCAATAGTTTCCATGAAATCGTGAACACTTGTCTTGTTTCGCCTTCATTCCGTATTGCCTCTATTCGACGTTCTGCTTCAGCACCAGCACTATGTTTTTTATATTGTTCATGTATATACATGAAATTATGGTTCAGTGAAATTGTGGTCAGCACAATATACGCTAGCCACAATTTCATTGGCCACTTTTTAAAGATCAGCAAACTTTGTACAGCTTGATTGCTAGCTCGTTGATTTCGCTTCCGATAATGCTGTTTTGAAAACCATGAAATAAGCGATGCTGATATTTGTTGCCTTGTCGAATGTTGCATTGAGAGCCTGTTCGAAGAAACTGGGGGAGCACCATTCAGCTCTGACCTCCTTCAAAGTTCATAGGACAAATCTTGGCGCACATCGAACTTCTTCCCTGGCTAGTCATTGATCTTTTCATTTTCTTCTCCAATAATCATTGTTCATGACTTTTCGAGGTGCTTGACCACGTGAACATTCCATTTTTGGGCAAATATCGATACTACTCCTGTTCAGCGTAAGCTACAATTCCCATAATTGCCGTTTTATACCATCAGTATGATGGCATTGGGCAACTTTGACGGTCACTGAACTTCCAATGAACTTATTTTGGCGCTCTAGTCTTGTACCGAAAATAGTAACCGTTGAAGAGGTTAAAATTACAATGCAGAGGTGATCAGGGAATAAAAGAGGAGGGCAGAGAAAAACTGCAAAGGGCTGCAAGGCCCATCTTGTCACATAATTTAGTGTAATAACTGTGTATTTCGGAAGTAATGCTGCTTCAGAGGCGAACAAAGTTGAAACCAAAATATTGCGGTGGAAATGTTCGCATCGTAGACAAATATTCCCGCGCTTCTCACTACTATCGAGAGATGTTGCTCATATATGGGCGATAAGACGCAGCTTTGGGACCTGTCATTGTACGAGGGCAATGCCGTTAATGCAGATATAGGTCATCACATGCGATGTCGAGACGTCTCATGTCGACATGCACTCTCCACAAAAATATTGCGAGTTCATTTGAGAGGATGGTTGCGAATATAAATCAAAATGCTGCCTACCACTAGGGCGTTTCGAGAAATCTAGCTTCAAGAGATCGGATCACTTTAATATAATTGCTTTTTTGGCAAACACTTTTGGAAGAAATAGACAACAGGTTGGTAGTTAACAATAAAACAGATGATAAGTGGCTTTAAACATGTAAGCTCAACCATAGCAGTTACTCGTGGAAAAGTACCAACAATCAGAGCCAATAGTTGAATGCGAATGAGTGAAATTGTTGCGCCACATAAGTTTTGCTCGTTCCAAAGCGCTACAACTTGCAAACTCACTTGTGTAGTGATTAACGTATATTAGAGAAGCATCGCTTGTGGTGCACATTTTCTCTAGTTTATTCAGAGATAATCAGTGCAAATCGTTCCGTCCTATCATGTCGAGCGTGAAAAACCTATTATTCTACCTTCAATCATGCAGGAAGACTACTCAATAACAAAATCGGAGTACTCGATCGCAATACCGGTAACTGAAAGTTTAAAGCATCGGAGAAGTGAGGCGTATGAGGTGGCGCAATGCTTTTGTCATCATAAGCGAGGCCCTGCTTTATTACGGGCGGTGCAGAAAGCGATATGGTAGACGATACTTTGCTAAGAAAATCGTACTGTAGTTTGCTTACTGGTGGAAAGGGGGAACAATTCAGCTGCTGCCCGAGTGCGTTAGTTGAGATTGTTTGTTTACGCGTCGCCAGTTCTTCAATTAATCTACTCATGCTTCGCCTTGTGCCTGATTCAAGCTAGCATGTGGCCATATGTGTATGAAAATATCTATAATAAGCGGACAAATTTTCAATGCGATCTCCGAGGGGAGTGACGAAGTTTGTACTAAGCAATCATCGGAGGAATCGAAAAAGCAGAAATGTTAGCACCATTTAGAGAGAGATAGAGTCATCATCGAGAGGCTACTGGTCGGCGTGAGTCAAGGTAACTATGAGCGATGGCAAGTCATATGCTGGACACGTATGTGGTCGTTTCGGAGAGTTGACTATCGAGGCCAATGAGGCCGTAAAGGGGGGAAAGAGGCTTGGTTCAAGGTTAACACTTCTCTCTCGCTTTCGTCGACAACCTATGATCATCCACACCATTTATTGGTATCGTCCCTGAAAATAGAAGCATATACTTATGAGCGTTTTCCACATGAGGCAAACTATTCATCTTCTAAATTGATAAATATCAACTCGACATCTAACTTAAAAGGAAAAACTTTGCAATTGTTTGCTTCAAGACGTAATGGTTGCACTCATGAGATTCCCACATTCTCATCATTCGCGCGACGCAATGAATGCAATGAGCAACTATGCCGAAATCGTTTTGTTGAGTGCTCGTCTTTGAGGTTGTTCAATGAATGTTTCATTCATCTATTTTTTTAATGGTGCGTTGACCTTAAAAACGATCGATACTGCACTGATGTTCGGCGAGTAGCGAAAAGCTCGTCATTAATAAATACACTTGTTAGAAAATGTATATTTTATCTAAATTCGCATCAATTGCAGCTTCAATGAGCGAAAATATTTGCTCTGAACTTTTGTCGAAGGCAGCTGCTTAGTTGTAGTATTTTTAAAGGAGCTGTTTTTGCGTCACTTTCTTCATAATATCAATTCCTGATTTTATGGTTCGTATCTAATTGCGCTGTCTCCTCACTAAGTGAGTTTCACTGCAGTCAAAACCTTGCTAAAGTAGGAGCCTAGTTGGTTGTCAGAAATCACTCGGTGCCTTTCCAATAGATTCGCTTCCTCACCGCTTCTAACATGGCGCAGATGTTCTTGCAAGCTACATTGAATCCAACGTTTATTCCTCAAAGCGTAAAAACCTGTTGTGGAACAATGCGTCGCGTAGACAAAATATGCATTTTATAGGCGATCACATTGATGACTGCACACTGTATATGTGACTGCAGTGAAAAAAGTCGACCAAGAGATTAGAATGGTAATATCTCTTTGATCATAAGCAATAACGGTCATACGGAAAATCCTTTTCGCCAAAAGTTCTGTTAGACTGAAACGTACACAAATTATCGTACAATGACACATGAAGCGCTTCATTATGCATAGTGGATCATTAGTCTTGTCACGTAGGATTATCGTTGTTCCGCCGATTTTAACAGCAATAATTTTCGCTGTTTTGCGTGTGTTTTACACGTTTTTTACTGTCTTATTTTAGGTGGGGAAAGGGGACCGAGGGGACACATGCAAATGAAGGTCTACGCAACGTCCATTACCCAACGGGTGGATCCCCACATTCATTACGGAACGGTCGAATACTTAAAATCCTTCAGCTTCCAGCAGACAATTTGAGCCTGTTTGACTTGTACTCATGAAGCAGATCCTGTATGTGAACCTTCAACTCAGCAGAATTAGCGAAAGTTTTCGCAACCAATGAAGGTGTTTACATTATTCGAGTAGAATATGCAATGAAGAGATTTATTGTGTTAATATTCGGAGAAACGAATATGTTAAAATTTGCAAACATGATGCGTCTAGCGTCACATATTCCGCAATTCGTTGTTTTTGTATCCAAATATTTCCTTCAATAGATACAGACCCCCTCGGTTGTGTGTAAAATCATAATCTAGAGTAAAAAAGGTAGAAGTATTTGAGCAGAAGGCTGTCGTGAAGTCGAATGAGGGAATAAATTTACAAGTTTCTCAGATACTAAGCAAAGATGAAAGCGATGAGGCGCTACGGAAGAGCAGATGATAACGGGATAATTACGTCCTGCTGCTGGCATTTGATAAAGCAAAACATGCGAATTAATCCAGGCTTAAATCGGTATGGCCGTGCGCAGAAACCCCAAAAAGTCATAACCGAGACCGACTTGCCTCCAACACTTTGCAAAGGGAGGTTGAGCAAACTGAAATTCCCCCGTTATGGTTCAAATCTCTTAAATGATCAGTCGCCTAATAACGCTCAACTTCTAAAAGTGGGTCGCTCGGATGAAAAATATATCTTGCCACCTAGGTGCCCTGTAATATCCGTCTAAATCTGTCTATCCTTCTCTCTCCGCCTCAAACAGTGTGTGCATCGAAAGGAATTTGCTGCGTAAGAGAAATTGGCATTTTCTGTTCAGTCTGCAAATGTTATGACATCGAAAAATGAAGGCGTGAACGATATGTAAGATACATTAAAAGTGCCTTCGCACCGTGCTAGTTGCAAGTTTTCTTCGTGCGCATTTGGTACCACGATAAAAAGGATAAAAGCATTGGTCAGCGGTAGTAGTAAACGTTAGTGGAAATAGCTAGCAGGGATTCGATGGTGATTTCTATTGAACTTCAGATTGAATTTGAACTGTCTTGAAATGCGCCTTTAAATTCACTTTCTCTTAACTTCGACAAAACTTCCGCCTTTAGTGTCTCCTATTGAAGATCTGATATGCCACACCCATCTATGATTCAAAGTCATTCGGTGATGTACAATGGAGCAGGTTTTGCAGTCAACGACGAAAAAAAGCGCTTTTGTTTCCCCTGCCAGAGCATGTCTTCATCCTCGGTGCTTATTAAGCAAGTAGAGAGACGCATCAAATCAGACGGCACAATATACACTTTGGCGATGCCATGCGTAGAACTTCTTATTTTCAGAGAATCTCAGTAGGTGTATGCAAAAATCTACAGTAAAGCATTCACACTTGGACATAGAAATCCACGAAAGATGTAGCTTTTACGACCGTGGCCACATAAAATGAAAAACCCAACTATTTCCAACATGTGTACAAATTATTTTGACGCTTATAGCCACTACAGCTTCTTTTGACCTGATGGATCAATTGGAACTTTGTTACAGAACACCACTCACAGGATGTACTAAATCCACTGAAAGAATGTGAGGAAGTGAAGAATGTGAAGAAAGATAAAATAATAATAATCACAATAAGAACAACTACAATAAGAACAAACAAGAATGTGAATAATTACAAATCATGATAATAATAATAATTGCGTAGGTGGGATATTCAGCACAAATATTGCTGCTATATTCAGTTGCGTCACTGCTGCCTTTCGCTCAGACTACTGCGATAATCATTATGGCGTTGTGTTAGTTATGTATAAAACAACTACTTTATCCTCCCATGCAGATTGCTCACTTAAACCTTCCAGAAGAATATGTTTTCCGTGTTACTTTGCATCTCACTCTAAATTGTCTAACACCTATGTTCGGAGTCAATGCAGCCTGATATTGCCTAAAGATATATTCAAATGGAGTGTCCCAGTAGTTAATGAGGGCCTCGGCTTCTCACACATATGTACTTTGTCCGAAGAGTGTACGAATCAACCGTAGGCCTCCTTGGCATGAGGGCAAGAATAATGGGGAACGTTCCATGGAAGTCAGTGCGCACCATGTGTGGTCTTGATTTTGAGATGCGATTTGGTGGTGCTCGAAGACCAACCGCCCACTGAAGACAAAGAATCATGAGTAGCTTTTTCTGTATGAACGTTGCAATATTGTTAGAAGTTTTTTTTTTTCGCATGCATTACTAATTTAATCCAGGTAGCACTGAATGCGAATTGTAGATATTCTGATATTTCGTAGTGCGCATAAGCTCATTTGTAGCCTTATGGCACAAATTGCAGGGGAGCTTTTCATTCGAAGTAGTGGATCGAAGTAAACACTAGTTAGGTTCTTTCAGCATTCGCTACTTGTCTTTGCAAAATGGAAAAATGTTCCCAACCGCTGTAAGCTTTGTGTTAAATAATACTAGCCATCGAGCAAAGACATAAAACTGCGAATCGCTGCACGACTGTTTGACGATTGACCTCACGAATGCAACTGTTTGATGTGCTGATTGGTGAACGCTTGCGGCACTGACTAAGCTGCGGAAGGCGTTAGAAATTCGTTTCAAAGACATACTTGGTTCTCGTCGTTCGTTGCTCTTCCCGCTATTAATCACCGTTCCACGTCTCGTCGTTCGGACGTGCAGAGAATGTCGGGTAATTGTCGACTAAGGTCGAGCGCGTTCACAGTGTCGAAGTTAGAGTTTTGGGTCGAGAAGTGGACTTCAGGCTAGAAACCTAAGGGATGTCGCCGAGAGACGAAGCAGCGGAACTTCTTTGAGAAAAAAGCCAGGGGCCGGAAAACTGCCTACCTTCAATAAGTTGGAAATAGTCGACGAACCTTGAGCAACCTTCCAGCCCATTTTTACCCCCTCTTCGGGGCGCTCCGTCCATGTGCACTGTATAGTTCGTTTTGATTCGATACAAAGAGAGGTCGCGAATTTTTTTTTTCACTCATGGTCCATGCTCGAGCCTCTTGTTCGTTGTCGATGATGCCGTTTCCCACTTGAAGTGAAAGCCGTCGGAAGCACCACGAATTCAGCTTCCATCGGCGTTCGCCTCCAGTGCATCCCCTATGCGAAAGTGTCTGCGTCGTGAATCATCGAGCGATGTTGGCGGAGATTCGAGACAATTGCAAAAAACAGTGCGCAAGTTTTCTCAACTGTCCAAATTTTCAGCTGCATGGATTTGAAAGATTCGCACGTGGGACAGAAGGTTGGAACGCGAATGCATAGTCGGGGAAAGGAACTTGACGTGGGTGGGCACTTCGGGTGAAAGAAATTGTACACTTTTTCTACTACATCTGTTGTCCACACTTCCACTCCGAGAGAATAACAAATTTTCTTTGAGATACATTTATTACCTACTGGAAACTGCGTTTGCAGTTGTCCTGATCCAGTTATCATAGCGACTTTACCTTAGCTTCCACTGGCGCAAAAATAATATGAGGAAGATACAAAGCTTCGTTTAGCCTCATTGTCTTCCTGCATTCAGATGTTGAAAATGCTTGACAGTACTTAAAAGGAATTTAGGTGGACTGAAATACTGGCGAACATTGATTTCCTTCTGGTCAAGCTTGTCCGATTAGGTTGTTTAGTATTTACACCATTAGCACTCTTTTTTATATTCCATCAGTCACGTCTTTTCCAGCCCTTCAACCGAGTTTCAATCTCTATTTGCGTCGGTTCGGCACATGGCTTCGATCTAGAAGTAAATAAAGATAGGTTAATCGATTTTTCTTGTTTTCCTCCTCTTTTGTGTGTTCACCAGTTCAAATAGTTTCATAGTTGAAATGAAGCACACGTGAATAACAGCCTGCCTTAGATTTCCACGACGATTACCTATCTAATATTCCCATACCCTTGATTCAAAAGGGTAGACGACAAAAACTGGAAACCTTTGTTTTTATGTGATTTGACATCAATAAGTACAAGTATGTACCTCTATTATTTCGAGGTTCTCAGAACAAGCAATTGGTTCTAAAACAATAAACACTTGACTCTTTGAAAATTCTGTGAAAATTTGGAATTACTGTTTTAAGCGGCCAGGATTTTTACAGTAGCGTTTAGCAAAGCAAAAACTGCAATATCGAATAAATCAGAGGTAGAGTGAACCACTTTCGTCTAGCGAGAGTCGTTTTCTGATGTACAAACTTCGACCCTTGAATTGATGCGCCAGCATGTGGATGCACTAAGGCTTTCAATCAAAAATTCGACTTTGTGCTTCTTTAGATGCAACAGCGATAGAAAAAATGTTCCGGATTGAATGATCGACAAAATTTGCAATCACTTTGGCACAAAAAAATTTTTGACACTGCCGGCCATGGGTGGCGACATATTCGTCAAGTTAACACATATGCACTAGAAACGACACTATATGAAGCAACTTTGATAGCTTTGACAGCGTTCACTTAGTGAATCGATTGCTATCATTTGGATGGCGAAATTACGAAAGCAGGAAAATGGTGGCCTACAAAGTAGCAAATATGGCGCATAATATCCTCACACATCAGTCTCACGATTCAAGCTATTAACAAGAGCTTTTCAATTCTCAGCGACATGGTATCACTTTATGTGTGGATGCTCTATGGCGAGACTTTTTATTGTGGGCTCGAAAACAGTGGCATCAACTGTATAAAATACTAATTTAGAAGTTCAGCATTTTCTTTCTAGCTTTTCAAAATTTCAACACCTTTCCAGAAGACCGCAGATGATCCAAACGATAATATTTATGGTGAGATTAGTAAAAGACCAAGACCTTTTCGATGGGCCCGTTATATTGATAAGTTGCAAGCAAAGAAGTGCTTAGGTTAGCACGATATGTGCTTTCACAGTTCGACTGCAGTCGCATGAGCATTTAGGGCATCATGAGTGCTCACACTCAAAATTTTGGCCACACGTGACGGAATATGAGCCTGTAAATACTTGCGAAGGCAGTTGTTCACAGCGACATTCTCTTTAGAGGATTGTAATGCCCAATACAACGTTGGAGATTTTGCGGCCAAATTTCGTTATTGTAAATTCATCTGGCCCATAAGTTCAAACCATCGCAATGCAATTAAATATCCACAGATCCGCATATATTCGCAGAGAAATAAGCTTGTTACAATGCGTTTAGTTGACGCATATTACACTGTTACGTTTCGGGAAGAACAAAATGCGGCAAAGTCTCGCAGATTTCTTATTCGAAAGACGAGGCGACGAGGCGACAGGTCGACATTTCAAAAAAAAATATCGCACCAGCCAAAAAAAGAGGAAACTTCCCGATATATCGTTGATTGTACAACATGTAAAGAGCAAGTGCATCACGGAGCTCGTTATTAGTGCATGTCTGAGTACAATAATGAGTGGGCAAAAATATGCGAAAATAAGGACCTCTGGATAGTGCTGTAGCTATGAGAGCCAAAATCAAGGCGTAATATATAAGTCATGTTAAGTCAAGCTTAGATTCGTCCAATTCCTCATTCCATTCGAGATCAATAGGCAAATGCGAGTTGCTGAAGAACGACGGTTAGATTCAGGAACGATACGGTATAGAAGAGACGCTTCAGTGAGCCATATATCTACATACCGTTGCTGCTCCTACGTTTTAAATGTCTACTCTCCTCAATTATGCCTCTGCAAGCGTTTTTCTTTTTATCCTTATTCACAATCACATACTTTTGTATGTTCTCCCACCTCGGCGCGTGAAATAAATAAATAAAGAAGGAAAGAAAAGCATACCTAACATTTACCTTCCAGATGCACCCACAATGTGTCGCACCAGCAAAAGTAATTGCACAAAGCAATATTCATTTAAAATTCAACTGAGGGAGATCTATTTGTTTTTTCATCAATTGCATTGCCAACTCCAAAAAAAATTATAGTCATCCTAACCCGCGGAGAGGTAAAGAAGTTAACGACATTAGAAAATTGAAAGTGGAAGCAAGTGCAAGCAAGGTGACCGAAATAAGAAGAACGCAACCGCAAACTCGTTAGTGGAACCGGCAAGAGTGAGTAAAATCATTCCGATTAAGCGAAACAAATTGCGGCAATCGGTTCGAGAGTGCGGCCAGTCGGCTGTCACTGTTCTATGCGGCGTAGCGAGATGCACCACACACAAACAACAACCAGAAGCATATAGGCCGACTGAATGAATTCTCGACCCACCAAGAATTCATCGCAGTTCATTTAGCACTGCCTATGCCTGAGGAGGAAATTCGTGTATTTTCTAGAGCCTGTCAGTTGTACCGATAAAAATATAAGAAGGTCAGCGCAATTGCATTTATCCCTAACCCGTTAGAACACATGTGGCAATCATCCACCGCCACTAGTGCCTATTGCGAAAAGATTTTTCCTAGACTTTTGAAGTGAAATTTCAATTGCTAAGAAGAGAGAAAAACCTTCGATTTGAATGTCGCACAGTTACGTAGATGTGTCAAAACTGCCGTAATAAAGACAGTCAACAATTTATGTCCCAATTAGCAGCATTCTTCCTCAAATATAAAGCGGCTACGAAATTTGCTGGAACGCCTTAGTGAAGAACTTCAAATGCAAACTTCAACGTCATTGACTGTTCTTCGCCAAACACTTCACTCTACACAAGATGAAAGCACAGACCATTTGTTACTCATTAAAAACACAATATTTTGTGCTCATTACCAAAACCCTATCGACTGTTGTCCTATGTTCTTTGATTTTTGCGCTGATTGAGTTGTCAAAGACCACTGCTAAACATTTGAACAGTTTAATCGTTGTTGACGCGCCTTCGCATCAACTATTTTGAATCTTCTCCACGATCAGGAAACAATAAGGCTCATTGCGTTTTTTCTGATGAGAGCATATGCCCCATCAAGGTGATCGAATGGTTTCACTAAATTTGCACTTATTAGACTTTCATCATATCAGTATCGGTTACAGCCCGATATGAGGTACTAAGCGTGTCTATCAGAAAAATTAGCTTATACTGCACGGTGCTTATGGTCCACAGCGACATAATGGCGCCAGTCNCCCATCAAGGTGATCGAATGGTTTCACTAAATTTGCACAATGGGTAGGATGGATGATGGTCCAATGGTCCAATCCTACAGCCAATTTTTCTAAGCAGCATCTGGGAGTACATCACCCTGCCATAACAGAACCTGAATTAGGTGCCTTTATGAGATAAAATGATGGCCATGAATGTCACATTATGCTGCTCTGCGCATGTTATATTATGCTGCTGGCCATAATAGCACGCATAAATGATTTAACAACGGCTGCACGCAGTTTGATTTATAGCACCATATATTAACGTCCAAAACGGATCATGCAAGGATTGGCAAGCATATAGACAAAAGGTAAAAATAGCAAAAAGCAATACTGTTTAACAACGGGATTATTTCCAAAAATACTTTACTGAGTCGAGCTTTTCAGGATAGATGTAGGTCCACTCAAGCAAGGCGCCGTCGAGGCTGCAGACCTACTCCCATCCTAAGGCTTGATGCGGCTCAGGCAGGGCCAACTATTTCGCAGCCACTGAACTTCAATCGGCCCCAGCCTACCTCCTCCTCAGCGCCTGATTTCTAACTCCCTCCTTCCCCGCATTTCGTATCCCATGCAAGGATGCACCCAACCAGCCCGTCCCACTCGTTCTATCGCCTCATCTAATTTCACCGAATATTTCCCAACCACATACTGCAGCCTGCCTATGTTTCACAACTCGTCTAAGCATCAGCTCATCCATACCACGGCATTTCCATCATCCTCTACCCCTCCCATTACTCCTCACTCCTGTCACTCAGCTGTCACCTCTATCAGATGAGACATGAGCGGGTATTCTACCACCACTGTATTCCGATAGGTCGAACCCTCGCATCGATCATGAGACAATAACTAAGCGCTCTAAAACGTCCTCCAACTTTCTGAGAACGTTTTTCATGAAAATTTCTTGCCAGCTTGGATATCTTAAACTGCATTCGAATCCTCATCTCTTTTGCCTCCCCATCCTGCCAGAAAGTTTTTTTTTCAAGACTTCCCGTGAATTGATATTTCCCTTTTGTGTGATTGTTTGCAACGATTTTCAGAGCTTTTGGAAACGGCTGCGCATCACATTAAATGTCATTAGGAATGGCCAACAGAAAAGAAGTGCACGTGGAACGTTGAATAAACCAACCTATGAGACTTTCTCATGAAAGCCATTCTGTGGCGTTCAAAACTAGCAGATTACGGCAAAATTTATTCCGTGTATGATTCCTGGGCGCTTGTTTCACTTTGTCGGGGGCTATCCTGGAAATATAGGCAGGCATAGTGGATCACTTCTAAAGAAGCCCCATCTCCAGGATCTAGGGCGGATCTTCCAAGGATAGTTTCTATACAGCCCAACTTTTTTTTCGAAAAAAATGTAATGAGGACCGATGAGGCATCTGATACACAAACAGCATCGATTCGAATAGCACGTTGCATGTCAAGCGCTCTCGAATGCTTTTCTGAAGAGAAAAAAAAGTTTAAAAAAGTGAACAGTGATTTTCAATTTTAATTTCTCTAACGCGGAGAACAAACATTCATTCAAACGAGTTTTAAACTACGTTTGACTTTCCATTTAGGAGCGTCAGACCCGGGCAAAGAATCGTTTCAACAACCGATGGCATTCTTCAGCGTTCAAGACAGATTACTTCGGATGAGCCCACTATCTACTGCTGTTTAATGAAATTCATCAATGTTTTCTTGAAGATCATTCGTGGAGAATTAAAAATTCCATAGGAAAAATAGGGAGGTGGCAAGTGTTGATGGTTGACTTAGGTAAGATGAATGCGCTCCATGACCTTAGATGAAATTTTTAAAATTTGGAACTAGTTGAAATATCAATGCGATTCAGTTATTGATTGCTTTTTTTTGGAGTGGATTTCTCCAAAAACCTTGAACTATTATTTGAAAGTGAAATCCACGGCCTCGAGAAATAGTCGCCCATAGTTTCTGGTGCATTTTTTGCACTCAGGGAACGATAAGGTTCTACACTTTTCCAGCAGCTGGTCACTAGGAAATCCGTTCTCGAAGGCTCAGAAGTACAAGTTTTGTTGCGTGTGGTGGAAGCCGGTGCAAGAACAAGGAGAAAGATTCCCAAGAATGCGAAGGTACTAGCTAAGCGTTTTTGATAAATTTGAAGCCTTACCCAAGACGATGGAACCAACTATGGATATGTGGACAATTAACATTATATCATATAACAAAGGAAGTACAATTTGTTAAGAAAATTGCTTGACAGGTGTCTGCGATTCCACATCAGATTTCCTATATTTCTTTCATCTCTGAACAATAGTTGAGTCTTTGCTGCGAAAAAGCAGTTTCCAATCTGAAACGCAAACAGACCCAGTTCTCGAGCTCTTTTCCGTCTAGAAACTGAAGTGGATATTCTGCTTCTTATGTCAGTATTTGCTTTCATACCGTCCCTGATACAAGATATTTCCAGAAATGTTGCGTGGACGGAGCGAGATGGTGATTTCAGGCAGTCTGAATTTACTCGCAATTTTAATTTGGTATTTGATGGTGCCTCTCAAAACTTCAAGTTCGCATAGAGATTCTTTGAGTAGGCTTCGGAACAAAAAGTGCAAGAGGAGACGAGAATCCGGAAGTTGATATTTCTATGCAGATGATCCTGATACATCAAAAGTTCTCAGTGATGTTATTAGTGAAAATGTGTGGTTTATATGACGAGGCGCAAATGCTTCTGCTACACCGTTTAATCCATATGTGACCGTTACAGATGTATCGGGTGACTAAGCCATGATCTACTGGCTTTTATCGAGATTCCATTTGACAACCGCCATTCTCCTACCTCACAACGTTTCCCGTTACTCCTCAACTGCCATCTGAAAAATGTGCTTTAAAATTTATGACCGCATCTGTTGTGATCAGCGCGGTTATGCAACTGGCTCCACGTTGGCTTTCACATTCTTCCGCGGTGCGGTTTGGATGCTTTTACAAATTCACTTTACAAGAGCACATTGCAGTGACGTCATATCGGTTGGCATTTATGTGTATCCGTCTGTGTGCCCGTTCGATACTTTCAGATGGGCCGCTGAAGTCAATTACGGTGGATATGCTTCGTTACGACATGTTTTACGTCGACCTCGGATGAAGTTATAGATAATTTAGAAAATAAGTTGTAGAGCTTTTAAATTAACGAAATTCTGCATGGATCTTACATGGTACGGAGTACGAAAAAGGCATGAGAAAGATGTACAAACAGTCGGATTTATTCAAATCCAA
This sequence comes from Toxascaris leonina, assembly GCA_022844705.1. Classification (NCBI taxonomy): domain Eukaryota; kingdom Metazoa; phylum Nematoda; class Chromadorea; order Rhabditida; family Ascarididae; genus Toxascaris; species Toxascaris leonina. The sequence continues at coordinate 66,594 of JAARMF010000181.1, read as the reverse complement.
AGGTGTTGGTTCATCTGCTGACTTATCAAACCGATTGTCTGGATGAAAGGTGTGTGAAAGCATTTATGGTGACCTAGTGATCTATCTTCTCGCATTTTTCAAGATCATTTCTTCTTAATGAGCACCTTCAGCGATTAGTTTTTCACTTCCACTTTCATTAAATCTTCTTCAGATGGCTTTCTTCAATATGTGCAAATTGTTATACTGAGAACGACCACAAAGAATTCTGTTCAATCCGCTAGTGTTGCAATACGCAACTGCACCCTCGTACGAAGAAACACTCGCAGTTCACGAAGTATAACACACTTCTCTCAGAAATATTGATGACCGTATAAATGTCAGATATAGACGGTGTTGCTTTTAGCCTAAACACAAAAGTAGCTTAACGTTGCGGTGTTCACGTCACTTTCCTAAAATTCATTAGTTCATTTTAACTTAATCAAACTGTCGCTCATTTCTGAGTTAGAGTTTTGCTTATAAAAGCCCATCGAATTTTTTTTGCAGTATTATTATCATGTGGCACAATTCGTCGAACAATCACGCTTCGCAAGTATACAAATATATGCAGTAATCATAATGCGTTTATATATAAATTTTGAAATTGCGCTTCCATAGATTCGGCATACAGAGATGTATCCCTTTGACGGCAGCTTGTTTCTTGGTCGCGCTTCTTCCAGAAAGAAATGGGGATGACGTTTAAAAGGTTTGAAGTGTGAAGGGAGTATAAAATAATGATACAACCGAAAGAAGACGTTGTGACTTGAAAACAATGTCACATGAGGGGAGCATAGGTGAAAACACGGTTCTTTCTTCGCTTTCACGCCTGCGTTGAAAACCGGATCTCTCGGCGAATTTTCATCTGACAAAACATCTTCGTTAGGCACTGAAACCTAGAAAAAAAATTGTGCTCACCACAATCGATCCAACATACTAATGGAATTACGTTTGTGAGACATTTTCTTGCGAAACATATCAAAGTTGAGAAACGTTTTTAATGGGTTGAGGTCGGGGGAGAGGGGGGAAAGGCAATGGTAAGATAGAGGTTTCTAGCCGTTTTTATGAAACATCTGGGAACGGAACAAGGATACAATAGAAGAGGCGAAAAATATGCCGCAAAATAAGAATCAACGATGGAAATTTTCCTTGAAATGAGAGCGAGGTGAGGCACAACATGGGAGAATATTTTTGGGTCTTCATACTTCCACATGTGCATTTCATCAGTCTCTCTTCTTATATACTGAACATTGTTACAAAAATTGTTATGATAAATTCAGTTTGACAGCATATAGCAAGAATAGTTTTCAAGATATTAGGATGAGATGCAAAATATGACGCAGCATGTTGTGGTCGTTTTTGCGAATAAGTGAACTGTATGGGATGCTGTGAAACGAAAAAAGTGTTTTTGATGTTTTCGGTGAATAATTCGCAATTTTCATCTCCGATGTACTTATGTTTCTGGCTAATCTGCGACAGCCCGCGTAGCAGTGTGGGTGTTCTGGTGCGTGACACATGGTAAAGATCGTTAGATAAAAGATCACTCACTTAGATAACTCATCCAGGCGATGACGCACCAACGACCAATATTTATTCGTCGAAGGGAGCAGCAAACAAACTCTTCGTTTTTACTGCATCGGATAACGGCTTCAATATATGGGACGAAATATACGACGAAACTGCTCAAGTTTTGGAAGTTTCCTTAATATATTTGAAAAAGACAAACTGTAAGATGTTTCTGAAACTTCAGATTTGCTAGAGGTATGTTGAAAATTTAACTCAGCTGAGGAGAATGGGTTTGATAAAGCATTTGCAATGACAATGCCGTAAACATCACTTTTGAACTGCATTTCAGTCGCTGTGTTGATCAAAAAACTTTTCAACGACACTTCAATGCATGTACCTATTTGTTTCATTTGATGTGCACGTTAGCTATAAGCATAGCAACAATTCTTTAAGCGACGCATAAAGACTATGAGCACTCAAGTGACAAATGTTTGAACTCAGAACTGCTGTCAGCTGTTAGCAAAAGCTATGAAAAAAGCGCGCAAAAAACATGAAACATACTCTTCGTTTGTTTCGAAATGTGATTACCTTCGACTAAAGTACTGCTCAGAGTGATTAAATATTTGCCGAAAGAATAGTCCTGACAATGGAAAAATTCGCCCCTAGGTCATAAAGGTTCGGAGTCTCAGGTTCATGGAGTTGGAAACTTTGAGACTCCAAATGCCTAAAGTCGTGCAGAATTCAGAAAAAATTCTTCTTTGTCGGGAACCACAGAAGTTTGGTAGCCACCATATTTGGCGGGTCCATGAACTAAGCGGGTCTCTTACATCATCCGAGGTACTACGATACAGAAAACTCACGAAGTTCAGAAGCGTGCAACGTCCAGGATCACCAAAATTGTTGCCTTGAAGGGGTCCTCTAGAGTTCAGTGCCACTGCTTGATATTCGTAAGAGAACGCATTAACAGTTTCTGCGAAGAGCCGACCGATCATCTACTACAAAGATTAGAGGAAAATGCAACCTTCTGAAAACATTTGAACGTACTACAAATTTTCCCCTGGTTTTATTTGAAACATGTTGGGTACACAATGAATACGATGCCACTGTGCTATAACAAGCAGTGTGCGACTTTTTGGTTTGTTATGAAAACCCTGAAGACGTTGTGACCTTTTTTGAGCTGCAGATGTCTGCGTTCTGTTCTTTCAGGAATATTTGGTACAAGAATCAGCCTATGGCGGATAATTTTTGGATGTAAATTCAGTCTTTCGTGTGGTTTTGAAACATGCAGCTGAGATTTTCTTGTAGTATACTAGTAGCGAAACCTTGACCAAGTTTCCATTGTTCTTTATGTAATGAAAAAGTCTTATCGGACATGTTATCACCATATCGGACAAATTCATGATAATCCAAGAAATCTAATTAGTCCTTACTTGCATAAGTTCCTCGTTTCAACTGTGGCCATCATGGAAACTGTTTTATGCATTGCCACAAATACATCGCAATATTTCGAATTTACGTATTTGTTACTTATTGATAGTCGCGAAACTGATTGATCCACAAAGCTCGGTGGAAGGGATATTGGGGACGCTACACCAAAAGAACGCACTTCAACAGCATTCAGTCGAGCAAGTACTTATTGCATACGCCAGGAAAATATGGGAGTGCTTGTAACATACGCTGAACACAGGAGCTTTCTATTTCGAAAAGTCCTTGTGATTACATCTGAAGCATCAAGCAATGCGACGACGGAATTCGTAGTGCAGCAATGGTACGGAGGGTTGAAAAAAGTTTACTGCAGTCAGTACGTATAATCGGCGTGATGAAAGAGGTTAACCATACATACCTGCGGCAACTTCAGGAGGCCGTCATCTACCTTCACTTGGTTAGTGCTCCATTAACTCCACTCAACTTGCACTCAACCACGCTAGCTTTCGTGAAAAACAAAATGTTTGCCAATAGGCGAAGCGATTTTGCTTGAAGCTCTCTCTGACCTCTGTCTGATAGGGTTCTTTAAAAGTGGTAGTGGGAAACAATAGGAAGAGCGTTTAAAACCTTTCAGCTATCCGACTGTGATCCCAACGACTGTTTGGTCAAGTGTATTATTTGTGCCTGATAAGTGAAAACAGCAGCATCTGTGAGCTTTTACGTCAACCTCAGCAAAATACTGCTTCCAGTACAACGAAGGAAACGGAGATCACAGCGACGCAAATTCGATCCGCAATCACCAATTTCTTACAAACGTCGTCTAACTGTTCTTGTAAGATCGCGTCCTGTCGCTAGAAATAGCAGTGGTTCTCACAAACATCACTTTTTGCCAATGCAAAAAAATACTGTTTGGCGTAATACACATTATTCATTCAATAGTTATAATTATAGACGGCATAAGTTTTTCACCAAAAAGTGTTTGGAAGGAAAATAGATCCTCTGAGCCAATTGTCCTCAAAATTTTGCCTGAACAAATCAGTGCACACATAAACAATGATCTCATGAAATTTATGTTAGCCGTTGCAACAGACTAAGAAATTTCCGAAGATTCGAGTTCTTTCGGGCTGACGCAGCAATGAAATATCTGAAATGTCAAGCTGGATTCCACTGCAGATGAAACGACGCATTGTGAAAACAAATGTCTGAAGACTTACAGCTTTTGCATCCGAAACTCGAGGAAGTGGTATAGGGGGCAAATCTGGTGGAAGCATCATTGACATTGGCCTTCTTGACGGGACTTGATGATTGTTGTGTTGATCCGGCTCGTAGATGGAACTCTCGCGGATATTACCAAGTACGTGATCTGGCCGTAGCGGAATACTCTCGTAGAAGTGCAAGTTTCTTGGATTCCGACTGCGCCTTGTTAGCATCCATGCCCGCAGTCGGTAGAAGAAGAGCATCGCATATGTCTCGGCAATTACCGTTACAAGGAAAGCTAGTGGAAAAATCTTCTCTGAAATTGCACCGAGCGCCATCGGCAAAAATACCAAAGCTTCATCTATTTAAAATATGCTCAACTTCGTAATCGATATCATAATCTTTAACAAATTTTAGTAGCAACACTTAAGACACATCAAAAGCTGATCCACGATTTCCTTCGCCGATAAAACCATGGACTCTAACGTGGCTGTGCTCATTTTATGGCCGTCGACCACCTCAGCCTTTCATGTTTACCACATAGCACAAATCCTACTTCTTCTACTCTTTTTTTGGGGATCACTGAGAATATTCAAAGAGAATTTGTAGTTTTAGCGAAGTTAGCAAAAGACGTAAAACCGGAGCGCTCTTAGCACGAAATTTTCAAATTCGTCGCAAAATTAGCATGAAGCCTCAAGCTTTCTCACATCGCGGAAAAGCATGGGCAAACGATGTACATGCAGTGTTTTGTGAGGATCTAAAACGCAAATTTAAAAAGCAATACAATCTGCGAACCTCAACTGCTTTGGCCTCGTCCAATGAGGGAAGATGCAGTGAGGATTAGGTATGCAATCGAAGTGGGACTCATCATATAGGGAGAGGAATTCTAATAACTGTGATCCTTCTAAGCAGAGTGCGAGATCGAGAATGGCTTGTGTTGACAGCGAACATAAAATTGTGGTTTTACAAATAATGATATGCGTGAGGCATCAGACATTTGAATCTATACTCAAATATCAATTATTCACCCTTTCAAGAATGCGATTCATGCGATGTAAAATGACAGTGAAGCCCATAGTCGTTTTTTTAGACTCGACTTTATGAAGCATCGAGTGAATGCAGAGCCGCACAACTGCAAGCAAGCGCTTCGGGGATTTGCATCAATCACGTCACCTGAATTCGCAAGTTGCGAGCAATCTACTCATATATGTTAGATGAACTGAGGACCTGGAGGTGTTCAAATCAATTATGTAAGCTGGATTGACAAGCTGTGGGGATGATGGTAATTTCCACTGGCTGAATTGGCAAGTTCCAACCATTCCGCACACTCACGTTGGTTAGATTGACAAGTTGCAGGCATTTCACCGGTCGACAAGCCGAGCGGCCTCATCAGAATTTCAGCGTGTTGAAGATGTGTTTGATTCGGTGAAATAAACTCAATCCGTGTAAATCGACGATAGTAACGCTTATCATCTGAGCTTCAGTTTTCGCGTGATGTGTGCACAGACTGGCAGGAGAAAGGGATTCACAGCAACGAAGCGGAGTACTGCAGTGGCGTGCAGCCTATCCCTTTCTCCTCCTGAGATCACTTTCAAAAATTTCAATGTGCACACGTTGAAGCTGACTATTGCAGCTGATTGTTTTCACAGAAGCACAGCGTCCTCCACATGGAGAGATCTCTCTTGCATTCATTCTCCATTCAGCACTATGGTCGCTCGTGCAACGAGGCGAAAAGACTTGTGCAATCATGGAGTGCCCTTGCATGAACGCACTGTGCGATTGAAAACATCTTGAAATTCACACACACTTATCGTCACTTCAGAGTCACGTTGCATATCATGTCGTTGGGGCCCATTGTATTGACTACCTACTCATTCAATAACCACAATTTCAATTTCAGTTTCACACATGGAACGCATTAAGAAGTGCAGTCTTGAATTAAGATGACAGACGGCGAACTAACAATACTGCTTGAAATATTGAACCAGTTCACATCTAAGACGCGTGCCGATTAAATTAACTTCTACTCTACCGGATCAGTTGCGCATCACTTTCGTTTCATAGCCATGAATGTTATGATTTTGAAATGAAACCCATAGAGCAGAAATGAAAACCTTCTCCCAAACAAATACAAGTACTTTGTTAGTGAAATTGAAACGATGGCTTTTGCAGAACGTCTGCGCACGCAAATGCATGAGAAGAATTACCTGAAGGGCGAACGCAATCAGCAAATGAGCTCTCTGTTAAAGCGAGTAGGGTAGACAGTAGTAGAATTGTGATACGATGTATGTTTTGAGGTTTCGTGAAGAATGTCGAGATCTGACCGATGAAGCGCGCGCACATCATAAAGGCTCTCTAAAAAGGTGGGTTTACACGTCCCATTGTCACTAATGTGATCTGCACGCAACACCTTATGCCATTCTTTACTAACATGCTTCTTGTTGAAATCAAAGGGCTGAGAATCTTTTTAAAACCAAGAAACTGATCGAGTGTCTCAGAACAAGCAAAGTCGTATCGTGTGCAAACGGAAAGTCAAAGGGAGAAGCAAGCGACAGCTGTTGCGATGAGTGAAGAATGTCGAGTTGTGCAGTTCATGATTAGGTTGGAAGTGGCAATTAGCTTAAGAATGCTAACGACAGTACGGATTAAATTCGATCATAATTTCCTTGCCACTATCGAATGACTTGAAGCAAGCCTCAGAGGAATGCGCGCAGCATGAGCAAAGTTATCGGAAATAAGGTTCGTTGACTCACTTTTGCGTCGATTTTACAATCTTCCGAGATGTCGAGTACAAGAACTAGCACATTTGATAACCTGAAACAACCCATCGGCTAAGAATTCTGAACGATCCACAATCTCATGGATAACAGAAAAATTTTGAAAATTTCTTCGAAGACTTCAAAGTATCGGAATCCTGAAATCCGATGATCGCCAAGAAAATTGAATAGTGCTGGCCAACATTCTAGTGATTATGTTGCCATTCAGTCATTTAACTTCGTTATGTACGAAAGACTGTGATCAAAGCCGCCATTAAAATGAAGCACGCTCATATTTCATGCACCACCAGAAAACAGCATCATTCTTGATGTAAAAGCAAAACAAGAGAAAGATGAGTAAGCGTGCTTCAGCAATAAGACAGAAGAAAGTATTGGAGTTTTTGCTGTCTCTGTTCTCGTATTTCAAATCACGAAGGAAGAACAATGGATCAGGCAGAAACTCTGCCTCAAACTTTCCATGGAGAACCCAAAGACCGTTAAAAGGAGACAAAAATTGTAGGCACAACGCACTAGTGCTAAAACTGCAGCAGTTTAAATTTCGCAGTTGCAAATATATGGATTCCCGCTTGATATAGAAATATTTTCTTTTTGCGCGGAAGTTTAGATGTATTTCTTTCTGAAGTTGAGATTTGTCAAAGGCTTCCTAGACGAAGTTTCTAGTTGAAAGTGCAGCACAAAATTCTTTTTTTTTTCAAATTCCACTCTTTTGTCATGGCAATTTCCTGCATTCCCGAGTGTTTTCGTCAGCCACAGAGTCGCGACTTGGCAGTAGATTTATTGTGCCATAAATATTCTATCTGATTTAAAGACATCAATGGCACAGAAAACCACTGGCGCATTCAGAGCTCTATGGAAGCATTTCAGAGCCGCCACCCCTATCTTTTTTTATTGCGAATGTGGACAAACGCTCCTATGTTTGCTCCTAGTTTGAGAAAGCTATGCCTATCCCGTTTGTCAACATTAGCTGAAAATTACTAGTTATATGAACTGATATATCATTGATGATATATCACTTTTGCCTTTCAGAACTCCATGCAGGCCTAACAAGCCGGCTTCCAAATTGATTTCATTTTGAAATGGTCGGAGAGGACAGCACCAGAAGGAAAAACACCTTGCAGGAAATCCTTCACCTTCTGCTATGAAATAAGAATCCAAACGATATGCTCCGTATGATGAAATGCAATTAATGATATGAAGTGATGCAAACAAGTTTCACTTCGAACGATCGACTTTGCATCAATTCTGAACTTCTCAGGTGAACGTGGTTGCTTCTTCTCACCTACTGCTTTAATGCATGAAATCATCTCAGCGCGCCATTTTTAAGCAAGTTTTGGTTTGGGAAGTTTGGAATTTAGTGCAGCACTATATTTCTTCCTTTTATTTTATTTATTTTATTTATTTATTTATTTATTTATTTCATCATCATTGGACAATAGGCAATTGTTTGCCTTTATGTCACATCAAAACCTTCGATTCAACGATCACATTAGCTGTGCAGGTTGAGCAGCTGAGTCGCACGGTATCTTATCGATCTCTGTCCCATTTTGGTTTTGCAAATTTTGCATGTATAGTTCTTTCTTCTAGTACGACCATGGGTTGCTACAGTGATTAAGCTGTTAAGGAACGAGCTTGACTTAGCGTCCTTCATCTGCTTTACCAGCTTCTGGAACTCGATATTTGCAAGATGATTGATTTCACTCCAGTAGTATTTTGCCTTGAGATCCTCGATTCTCTCGTATTTTTTCCTCTGATGGATTACTCGAATACCATGATTTAGTACTCGCTGAATAATTAATAGGTCTTTCTTATGCGCAGTCATTGTCAATGGGATGAATAGCCTTATCCTTGATAAGACCAAGCTGTTGAAGAGCATTGTGGCTTGTTCCTTAGAGAGAAGTGGTCGAATAGCCCGCAAGTGGTAGAGGCTGGTGGAACACTGCTTTGATATGACGTTAAAATGCTTTCGATAGGTCAACTGTTGGTCAAGGAAAAGACCAAGGTTTCTTGTACCATCTTCTACCTTTATCCTTTTGTCACCAATGACTAACTCCAGATCTGGATTAACCTTAGTCATTTGATGGGATGAGCAATACCTACTAACCACTGTTTTCGAAGAGTTAATTTTCATGTACATCATTTCCAAGTGCTTCCCGATTTTAGCAAAGTCTGAGGCCATATAATCCATCACTTTCTGTTCGCATGAAGCTCGTTCCCGGTACAATAATTGTACATCGTCCGCGAACAGAACTAGTTTCCCTTGTGTTTCTACGCTGGTGAGCGGCGCCAAGAAGAAGGAGAACAGGAGGGGTGATAAGACAGAGCCCTGGGGGAGGCCAGACTTAACCAGTTCTTTGCTGGAGCAAGCACCGTTTACCACTGTATTTACCCACCTTTCACAAAGCAGGTTGCTTAGAAGTCGGAGTGCTGTATCATGGGGGTCAAGAGCGTCTATAAATCTTTGCAAGAGGATCTGTGTGTCAACAGTGTCATATGCTTTTTGTATGTCCAGCTGTAAGATGTATCCGATCTTAGAGTCATCCATTCCCTCAAGCAGGAATTCGGTTACTTCAGCGGTAGCAGTGAGGATAGAATGTCTTGCCCGAAAAGCATGCTGGGATGTAGGTATATAGGGTTCAAGCGCTCTGTAGAGCTGAGGGTAGATTGATCTTTCAAAAAGCTTTAGCACTATCGACTCGACTATTCCTTTTCTTATCCAGCCCAAATATCCAGCCCGGCCCCTTCCCAAATATGTTTCGATCTAGAAAAATGGAAATGGCATGAACTCCTCTTCATCCTCCCTCCATCTTCCCTGTCCCCTATTCTTCTGAATTGCAGCCTTCGCTGGAACATAACTTTCATCACGCAAACCAGCCTCTTCGTGCTTGGAATAACTGGTTTGCTGCTCAATTCCACTCAAACGTATGTGCGTTTAGAAAGTGGCAAGCACAATCAGTCATCTCACTTGGGAACGCTCCACTCTAAAGGACGTCGATTTTTTGTAGTCAAGAAAATGTAGTCCGAGGGCTTTTTTGTCATATCCAACTTCACAGGAAGAAGATTGCTGCATGAGGTAAGCCAGCAGCAACCTGATAACTATTAGCATCATGATTTCAGCATTCTTTGAGAATGCCTCTTCCATGTGTACAAATTTTCATGGCGTTAAACACTAAACGGCTTCAATAAGTAAGTAATGGAACTAACCAGCCAATGTTTTAGTCAATGACGAATGCAACCTTTACACGTTTTTGAGATGCCAATATTGACGGTGATTAATCAAAAATGCAACGACATTTCCAGATTCTAAATTTAAATAACGAGATTTGACACCTTTTTTTATGTTTTAGGAGGATTTGAGGCGCACGATATACAAATATTGGTGAAAAGGCTAGCACGTCAGGCGGAAATATGAGGGAAGGCGGGTCCAATCAAAAATTTTGTGAGGACAATTTTTTGAGCCCATTCCTTCCCTTTCCTCTTGTGATTTGCTGAATGCTTTAGGCGGTGCAAAGGTCGCACTCCTACAGTGCTCTACACAATTTTCTATTCGTTTGCCATAGGCAAAGCTGTGAGTCCTCCTTGACTTCTTTTGGGACTAGTTATGTCAGCAGTGTGTTATTCTGTGTTATCTCATTTTGGTCGTGGTGATGTTCGGTTTTTCATGCTTTTTCGAGCACCAGCTTTTCCAAAGTTCCGCCCGAGTAAGTTAATGCAGATTTTTTAGGGACATCAAGGGATGCTTTTTTTGCTGCAGCTAACAATAAATTCTCAAGACGCTGCAATAAGAACTCCTTTTGAAGTTGATGTTATTGCAAGCGAACAACTAGGACGCGGTCACAGAGAAAGAGTAATTTATCAACTACGCCCCCTCATCCTATGATCTCATCTGGAGAACAGCACAGAATATATGAAAAATATGAAGGCCTTTTCGTATTCGGTGGCTACTCGAATTTTTAGGCATCTTGCAACAGCACTAATGAAAGCAAATGTCGTGTATAAATTAATTTAATCCTGCTGCCGTAGATTCAATGTTTGTCAGCAAGGTTCTTATCAGATTAGAAATTCAAATCATGTCGCTCCTTTATCATGCTTTAACCCATCGCTATTGATGATTTGGGGCCGTTATTTAACAAAAATCTCTTGTCATTCTCATAAATGTATGTCGACTCAGTTACATCAAAAATAGAAATGGTGTTTAAATGTGTTGTATTGTTGTTACAAAAATCAAGATGGTACTTATTGAACAAACGAACCGCTTGTCGTGCCACTGATCAACAAATGAAATCTCGAATGAGCTGCTCTCGAACAGTGGCTCCATTACTGTAATTTGTGCAGGGCTGAAAATTCCTGAGCGCCGATTGTATCAACGGAAATTTCAAGCTTAAAAAAATATGCAGAGCATACACATCCAGACAGAAATCACGGAAACTTGGGTAGTGCTGCGATATTACGGAACTAACACCTTCGTATTAGCATTTAAGCCAGAAAATTATCGTTCTGCAGTCTATCAAACCCTGCTTTGCAAATGGAGTAATGAACGAGGATTCCAAGTGTTGCACTTTCTCCAGAATTGTCCACAGTCTAATGGTCAATCTGAGCTATGGCTATCACATTTGGCAATATGAGAGAAACCAGAAGAACCTTACTGCATTTAAAAAAAATCACCTGAACTCTCCACTGCATTTATTACAAAAATTTGCAGCGCTTTTAGGATATGGAAGTGCCACCACACTTGGTTTTTCAATTTCAGCCAATCTGCATAGCCCGACAAATCAAAGAAACCACTGCTTAATTTCACACTGCCTCATGCAGGTTTCCTGTTCTAAATAAATCCCCTGTCATCTGTATCGCACTGTCGACAAGACAGAGTGATCTCTTGGCTAAAGGAAGTTTTCAAACAACTAGGTGCTTGCTTATACGACATGCAGACGGCATCGAACCGTACAGTGCATAGGCGCGGACAGTATTGTTAAGTGCATGATAATCAAAACCACAGAGACCACAAGGAGAGAATAAATATTGAGGTATAAGCACTCCGCAAGTATGGCAATGTATCTGAAGAAACCCTGTATCCAAAGAAGAAATCAGTCTCAAGCATGATTCAAGGGAATAAAAACCATTAAGAGTGTCAAAACCCTCCGCATCTCTTTCTGCATCCCCAATGGTCCAACGATGGTTGAAAAGGGTAGAAAATCGGCGAACGGTGCTTTGCACGCTGTACAGCGAAAAATGCTATGCGTTTTGATTGTTCGGATGAAACGACACAGTCTTGAGTGGCCAGCACTCTCATTAAGATTAGAAAAGTTTTAAAATTAGCGACTTCAGCAACTAGCAATGCTCGGTGAGCTACCGAGCGCTAGGCACCGCTGCGCAAATTTTGTTGGGGTGAAATTGCTCAGAGGTAGATAGTGACCGGAATGATCGAATTTCTCAGCATTACCTTCAGAAAGCGTAAAGTAGCTAGTGGTGTCGATTTAATAACTCTAGTCGCTCATTGTATGGTTAGGCAATAACCCTGGAAGTTGTCACTGTTGCTGAGGAATTTCCGCTCTATTGAGAAATAATTTACTTTTCTAAGTTAATATTCTCTAAATAATTTTATTACCTCAGCATAACAGAAGACTCATCTTCACCAACTTGGAGTTGTAGTGTAGCCCGCTGGAAAGGCGCTCGATTTAGGGTCACCGTGAAATGAACTCGGTAGTGGCATCTTCCTTTGAAATCGGCTTCGATGAATTGACCGTCGATTGTGTGACGTGTATTGCGAAAATGTGGTCGTGGATACCAAATAGTCGTTGAGTGCAGCAAAGTGTATGTGATGTTTTTGAAACTGCGAGGATCCCACGCTATTGTTTCGTCGTCCCATTTCTGAAAAAAAAAAAAAAACAAAAACAAAAACTTCAAGGTGCTTTCTCGTCATACGACAACTGCACTTTTTGCGTCTGTTTAATGATCAGCGAACAGAAACATTCACTTGCGTGCATGTAGCTTGCAAATGAATGTGCTTCCAGAAACAGCAACAACAAACCAACAGAACAGTGTTCCTCTGCATCCGCTAACAGAATTGAATATTATACAATACGCATACCTTGTATGATAGTTCCACATCTTCTATGCTTATACACTAGCAAGTGACAGCGCAGCCTGAGAGATGCTTAACAACAGATAAGAAATTTAAATTGAGCTGGAATAAATTAAATTAAAGGAGCGAAATTCGCTTGAATAGACACATTTGTAATGTAAATATCTTGCGAAATCGAGTCAACCGAAAAGAACACTGAAAAACACGCAGCAGATGTGAATTTCGACACAGTGATCAGTGTGGCGCTTTCATGTGTCTCCATGGATATTTCTTTTTGATACGAAAAGAGCTTGTTTTTTCAATTCCTAATCTGCCAAAATTTTGAGAGGAATTAAGTCAGTGCTCATGAACGAAGCAAAACTAATGGACTCGGAATAAAACATAAAAATAAAAAATCATCTGAACAAGATTTGCAATTAGTTATGCATTCACATTATTGATGCCGCTCACTTACGTAGTTGGTAGAACAGCTACAGGTGGGTTGAAAATTTTTAAGCTCTTACAAGTGGTGTAGAAAAGATTTCGTTAAAATGATGCTAATAGCAATGCAACCGTCTAGAGCTTAATCAATTCTCAAGCACAAATGCCCAAGTTCTCCGTGCAAAGCTCTAAGTACTAAATATTTTGCGGTCTTATATTTTCATTGTGGCACCAATTTGTACAGGTTAATGCACAATAAAAGATTTTTATAACGCTACCAGCTCTTTCAATAGTCGGGCGCCTTATCGTCAGCATTAGTGGATGCAAAAAAGTTGCTGAAATATGGCGGCCAATTTAAGCTCCAGTCCAAGGATAATCCTCTTCGTATTGTGCTAGACAGGAAATAGTAGCCATTAACTGTTCATGCGCCAGTCGGTGATTATAGCAGAAGCACATTCAATCAAACTTTTGCAATGAACCCTCCTAAATGAGGCTAAAAGCAGCAGTTGTTTTTCATTCCTTGCTCTTTGTCTATTACGCATATAAGAAACAACTTTGTGATGCGGACCCATTAACCTCCATCTTCACTGCCTGAAAAGTGCAGCGCTTCGAAGATGAGGGAAATCGACGAGGGGAGAGGTTACGAATGAAAAAGATCCCAGCTGCGAGCTCCACTTCCTCTGTGAATTCAATCAAGGAATCACATCCTTACAGATAGCTCGCCACTGCATTATCTTTGCACATCGCTGGAACAAACCGCGTCCGTTATATATCTTATACAGCAGCACTGCCGCATGGGATCTAAACAACGTTACTAGCAGCGGTATTCACTGCTTAGAGAAGATTCACTTACGAGCTGTATATCGCCATACATAATCATCTCGCCTTGAGATAAGCCTTCGGCTCTTGCTATTGTAACAGTATCCGTGACAAGCACGTAACTGGCTGGAGGAACTCTGGCGGACTGCGCGTAGATCTTCTGAAATAGTTAAGCAATGTTCTTTCACTTCGACAAAACACAAATTTCTAAAATTAGCGTGAACTTCAATAGGTCACAACAATTCTAAAAGCTAACCACTTAAAAAGTGTCATCATTCCAAGCTCTCAACGCTTATCCTTTCTTATCGCAATAGAATTCACTCTTTCCACTTTTACTTCTTTCTGAAATCTGTGCATGCTGAATCAGCATAGTATTATAAGCAACATAGGCGCAAAGTACGTCTTGAACGCTTTTTGTACATCTTTGTAACCAGCATGATACGCCCAACGCGAGTCAAGGTACAAGTCAAGGCACATCATACAACGTTTCTTGATGTGACGAAGCATGTGCTAGGTCATTGCGTGCATCGAACAAGGATATTATTCCGTATCGAGTGAGCATAAAACGGCAAATCTATTTCCAGCTAATCATTGGTGCAGTAATTTGTCATTGGTGCAGCCGCAACCTAGTAATTTTGGGATGCCGCATGATGAGCGCACTAAACGTGGCATTGACGTATGGCGGCTGATGAGACGGCATCAATGAATATTGCGTTTGCGACGAGCCCTTCATGTGCATTACTTTTCTTGCTGTAGAATTCACTGTCCACAAAATTCTTTTTGGCTGTACCATGTAGCATGGTCCCGATAAATACCAAGAGAATGAACATTCATCAACTTCACTTCGAGCACAAACAGGAAACCGTCGCTTGATCTGCACAGCAGTTCAACTGGTTTTTCGTGTATTCCGTGGCATCTCGGGAGATTACAGCGAACTACGATACACGGCGGAGATGCTGTTTAGGGAACTGTGACATATAAAGCGGCAGAGAGCTGGGTGGTGGAGGGGACAGAGTCATTCCGAGGTAGGTAATGAAGATCCAAGGGCGAAGGAGGTGTGCAAGAAAATGAAACAAATATCGAAGAAGAACAGAATTGTGCGACATATCGACACGTATTACATAACGAATTTAAGATTTTGCCTCAAAAATGCTTGAGTTATTGAAAAGCAAAAAAGACGCAATTTGCAGACAATATAGAAAGAAAAATTACGTGGAAGGCGAGGTATGAATGGTCAAAACTCATTGTCACAACTGTTCCTGAGAAGCACAAAGAGCTAATTGTCATTGTCACGGTAAATCTTACTGCCAACTTAACAAAAACAATGTCCTATGGCGACACCAAGCAAAATTCATGCCGTTCTGAAAATGACATGGCTTCAATGTCACGACTCGATTGCGTTATTGCTATGAATATCCTCGGTGAGTAATCGTCAAATGCGATGGCCTACTAGATTGTTGCGAAGATTTTTTACTTCTCTTGAGATCTACATAAGTGGTGCAAAACACCAAGCGCACTTAGAGCCGACATCTTCGTGTTGTGATAACACCTCATAGAGCCGTCTGTAACCAATAGTGGCAGCTCGTCAGCAATCCCATTAATTATTATTTGGTCACACAATGCGGATTAGGATATCGAATTCAAAAGACTAGGTGGTATTGACGGAAGCAAAGAATACTGGTGAAGTGATATATTCTTTAGGTAACCTCACGACAGGTTGACTTACTTTGCATTAAGCTTGATATAGAATAGCAATTCTCGAGAAAAAAGGGTTCTTCCAAATGGGAAGTTGCATCTAAGATAATCTATGGCTTCAAATTATTCAACGTGCTCTGTTGTTCTAGAATTTTATGATACCGTTATCGCTTTCAACTTTCATTAATCGCTTATACAATAAACACAATCTGGTGTGGGGCTGCGCTTTTTGTTTACTGGTTGAGGAAAGCGCATTCTGAGCGATAATTCATGACGGTTTGTCAGTCTGCTCATTTATTTCAACTCGAGATCCACTGTGTCGGTTCGAGCAAGGCTGCAGGATGAGTCATCACCTTGCTTGAATGCTCGTAATAACAGTTACTGGATAAGGACAAGTCTGCAAAGCACATTTGCTTCAATATGAAGTTTAATTTAGCAGACTGAAAGCTTGTTCTCTTTCGTGCGATGCGCCTCCAAAATTGACTTCCTGAATGCTCACTTAATGTGACGCAACCCAAAGTCGCCTCCATTTTTGTAGCTTCGTTTGAAAAGCAGTAGCAGAACGACAAACCAGAAGCCTTTTGACCACGATATCACGTAGTTTGTCACTTTTTGACTGTCACGAGATTCTTTGAAAGTATACACCTCTCACTGTAATTTAGAGGCAGTCTTGAAGTACAACATTATGAAGTGAGCAAAGGAAACGATTGTGTTTAACAATAGCCATCATGAAATATTATCTCGACTATAAAAACTTTCTTGTAGCGCACTAGCCGGCAGAAGAGAAGGATGGGCCATGAATTTTGTCCGACATAGGAAAATGACGCTTTCGTCGTTTGGTTTATTTTCTTGTTTGAGGAACACTGAACAGAACATTTTTTTTTTGAGATTTGGAGAAGGCATAGGACAGCCTTGAAACGCGTAATTTTCTAAAAGATCTCACAGAAAATAAAATGTAGATCGTCTTTTCAAGCAAACATTATGGTGATTTGAATTTGTGAATCATGTTCGTTGTTAGATGCACGTTGTTACCTCTGTGGTGTCAGTAAAGGAAAAAAAGGCTTGCAGCTCTTGGGGAATGGAGAAGTGAGCTCACAAACATATAACCATGTAATCACCGGTGCGACTTTTTCTTCATCGAACTATTGTAGGGCAAGGCTTAAGAAGTGCTGTAGCAAACATTTCCATCAGACGTAGTTGATACCACAATAGGTTGACTTTGAACGTCCTAAGAGATATTCCGATGGATGAATCCAACCTGTGGACTGTGAAAAATAACAGCCTTGCTGTAACGAAATTTTGAACACATATTGCACTTTGCACGGGTCTGACACTCAAAACTCTGTTACATTCTTAGAGCACTAGCTCACTGTGCTACCGGGCACACAACTCATTCCGCTATTTGCATGAGCGAATTAATGGTAATGGGCGTAACTATGTTCGTGATGATGTCGATGGATCTCTGAGACTGAATGCGCTGAATGATCTTGCTCCTGATGGAAGGGACACAGAAGTACATAAACACAAAGGCGAAAAAAAAAACTCTTGAATTGTGTTGTTTGAGCTATCTCGTCTGATACGGCCTCATGGCGCAGAGCGTAGAGCGCATTCGTTCCTCTTTTTTTTGCAATTCCATTAGCGATCTGCCGCAGATTGTTGTGAACAGCTTTCAAAGTCCGCAACAAGTTAGCACCAGGTCAATGTACTATTTTAAGCTGACAACGTATTGAAACTCTAATAAGTATTTGTTCCTCGAAGTCTTTTTGACGAAACAGACATCACATGGTACAAGGTTTAGGAGAGTACGATTTAATAATTATTTCTCGAAAACATTAACACTACCCTATGCAAAACTTACTTGGATGCTTCGACCAAAAATCCATAATGTGGAAGCACTCAGTTCATACAAATTGATTAATTTTGATAAATTCAGCAGAATATTTTTACCAACGGCGAGCTGAATGCGAAATTCATTCGATGTTTCGCGGCGTATATTACAATCAGAAAAGCAACTGTGCAAGATTCTTGACTAATGAGAAATGTGCACAAAAGCCAAATAAATAGTGGCTCAATAGTTTTCGCCATAGTTTTCGTTAGCGAAGTATTGTTTTGCATCTGTCGCTGTCCTGCTGTTTTTTTTTTTGAAAGCTGTTTTGAATCTGAATCTGCCAGTATACTGTTAATATGTGTATCATCTCGGTTCAGCTTTTTGTCAGCACTACCACATTCGTGATATTTGCATGCTTTCATCTTTGACTATCGCCAATCTCTTCACATAATACTCCATGTTTCTTTATGGTTAAATGAAGCAATTTGAATGAATAAACGAATGAATTTTAGAAGCCTTATGTATGTGGAATCGAAGTGGCACATTTCCAAAGCATTTTTCAACAAGTCCGTAGTCAATGTTGCTCGAAAAAGGGTAACTCGAAGAAGAACCCCTTAAAACTTACGCCGATTTCATCTTCTAAGTGAACGTATTCCATTCTTGCTGGAGCGAGCGCATCGATCCTAATCCAGACGAGGAGTACTAACAGGAAAAGCGAGAGCTGCATGAGGAATTGACTGTGAACGACGATGTCTGCCCAACACACTGTTCACATGAGTTTATCAGAGAGCATCGCACACACCACCTTCGTATCCCTTTGCAGAAGCCGCTTCTTACGACCACTCACATAATACTTCATCATTGCTCAGACGTCCTCTGTGCTTTTTCCGTTGGTTATGCGCTGAATGCCTTCAGAGAATTTATAGGATATATATTCAATACAAAAATGTGATTAAAGTCCTTCCAATACTTCCTGGTAGAGTGAACTCATATATTTTTTTATTTATTTATGAGTACATCCAGTCTTGATTCTTGTAACATTTCAAATAATCTTTAAGCAGCTCGGAGTTATCGTTCTTTAGAGAGAAACTATTCCTATAAGTTTCGTTAAATTAGAAGAAATGCTTGGTATGACATTCCTGTAATCCGGAAATGGGCAACTACTCGTGACATGTTGATACTGAAGTCGTGATTTACCATAAGGTGGGACGGGGTTACACGCAGGAATGAATTCATTCGCATTTACAGTTTCATCACTATCAGCTTTTTTTTTTCAGAAGCGTGAGTTAGAACTTCGGTATGCACCTAGCCATTATTGCTTTGAAGGTTACTAGTTTATTGTCCGTTATCTTCTCACAATTTTGCACCATCGAATATAAAACTTCCAAATTGAGAACCAGCCCCAGATAACCCGGAACACGTAGATTGCAGTTATGACTCGAACTCCAAATATTCTTCATTCCTTTAATCGTCTTCTACTGAGTCGTTATGACTCAAATTTTTACTCCCCATTCGGTTTTTGTTTCGTCAAAAAAACAGAATCTCTACGAACACAGAGAGCGATATTTACCAGTTCATAGAAAAACGAATCGTTTTTGAAATATTTATACAGCGAAATGCTACGTGAACAAATGCTTTGGTTACGAGATTTTCCGCACAATTGGCGTGACGATTGTCGTAAAGCGCAAACATTGTGGTTGTCATCTCGTCATTTAACCTTCGTTAATCTCGAATTGATCCACAAGATTCTCGAAGATTCAAAATTCGAAGCGTTTTGCGGCATCATTCTTCCACAGCTCGAATTCGACATCACCTCTAGCCTCATCTGCCTGTCAAGAACGAGGAGAATGACCAACTGATTTGAAAAGTTATCTTCGGAAATGAGGTAAGAGAGCAATCATCGAAAATTCTCCGCTCGTAGAGTTGAATTTTTGAAGGTTAATTCCCTCTAGTACAATCAATGCGTCTATTGGGGGTTCTGCATCTCTTGAGCACAAATGATTGGCCTACAAAAATTTATTACGCATTGTTCCCAGCAGACCCAAAATATTCGCGCATCGATTATACACATAACGACCGAGAAGTTGGAAAACGATGAAAAGAAAAAAGTCCTTCGTTGGTCCCGAAATGGTAATTACAATAACTTATTAATAATGTATTTTGAGTGATAAATAAACTTCCTTGTCACATTTCCGAAATAACATTGAAAAATCCCTGTGTGCTTGAACCAAATAGCATTCATTTTGCTAAAAAAAAAAACGCCTCGTGGACGCCATGAGCGGAAAGAAGAAAATGCTTCTTGTGTGTAATGAATGAGTGCCACAGTTGAAAAGAGCGAAGTTTTAGATTCAAATGTTTTGTGATAATATTTCTGTTTCGCAGACGAACTATCTTGACGGAATTGAGATTCGATATATGGTTCAACGAATCACCATCTGTGCTGCTTTTTATTCTATTCGCTTAACGTTAGATCGCTTGCAAACGTTTATTGCTAGAAGCATTGAGACCTCCTCAACATCGCTTGATTTGACGATCATGTCATCATGCACCATTTGCAATGTGAATTTCGAAAGCAACTCAGCAATGCAACAGATATGCTTGGGAGTAGCCAAAGTTGCCTACGACACAGTTATTTCAGGCAATTGGCATTGCATAAAGCGCAGATGCTTGGCACAAATTGAACGTCGCGTTCAATCGGTTATAATACCAAGCTATGTTTTTGGAAAACCCTCCAGCCCCCTCCCCGTATGAAAAAATGGAGATTTCTTATTAAATTTTGGGCTTGTTTTGGGGCCCAGGACAGCAATCGTTGGTGCAAAGATATAAAATATAGCATCCTGCAAGGACTGCAATATATTCTTTTAGTGTGCGAAAATCGCAGCATTTTAGTTTCCTCAGCAGACTGATTGCAACCATCATTGTGGGGCTTACACAAGTGCGTTGTATTCAAGCTTCCCATGCAACAGTATAAGCAGTTACAATTCAAGTAAGTGTTAATGAAGGCTTTTTTCAAAACCACCCAAATCAAAGGTTTTGATATGTTCTTAGGTGTAAGAAATTACTGGAAAAGCCTATACTTGAACCGTTCGATGCTTGGAGGATAAACGTTTAATGCTTGGAGGCTCTGGGTGGACATACAATGGGAATTTCTCGAAAATCTGTGGACAGTGGTATCAATGAGTGCAACAGCGATAAAAATTCATGATGCAAAAAAATGAGCGGTTCAAAGAGTTAACCCAGCAGGAGAACAGAAAGTGACTAGCATAGGAACTTTGCGCTCTCGTTGCATTAGATTTGCTCTAATTTGAGCCAGACAGGATTTTTTTTATTTGTTGTCTTCTTTGTAGAACTTGTTCTCTGCGGACAAGATCTTTTAGAAACATTCCAAAATTGCATGAACACATCAAATTGCATTATAACTGCGGTGTCAATTTTTACTCATCCACTTACTTCCAATAATGAAATGAGGTTGGTAGCTTAGAAGTTAAATTCATATGTCTGAGCAAACTAAAGTTGAAATTTTGCATCTGCACAGCATTTGGGTTCTTCGGACAGTGTTCACTTGTGCAGCAACTGAGCAGCCGTTTCATTGAGTTGTACAGTGCTAGCGCACACTTTTGATCCGATTCCCTTTACGACGGAATGTTCTCATTTGATAGTGAGAAAAGCAAACCGCTCGAAATAAAAACAAATCATTCAGCGTGCTCACTCCGCTGAATGATTTCCCGACCTTCCACTTGCCTCAATTCCGTTGCTTTAATTGTGCAGGAGCTTATACATCTGAGAGGCTAAGCCTTTTCATGGTCACATATCCTAGCGTTTCCAAAACGTTGCAAAATGAGTACATCCAACTTTCAGAGCGTCACTGCCATCAACTTCTTGATCTTTTCAAAAGCAGTTAGAAAATTCTTCTGATAAAGTCTTCATAAATTCTATAACCTTTGTCTGGTTAGATCAAGCATTCTGTCTCAAAACAGGAGTAACACTTGACGACAGGCTTGTGCACTTGCTACAGGTAACTATTCCGTCTCATGCGTGTTAGCGAATTGACTATTGAAATGCTTAGATTACGAGTGGGATCCTCACAGCCATACGTAATATTATATACGCCATACGCTTTTGTTCATAGGGTTCGGTGAACCATTTCTGAATCATACCTGCAGATTCCCATATGCGATTGACATTTTCCGCTTCCCATCGAACTCGTTACTAATAGGGCGCCTCCAAAGTTATTTGATAAATAGGTGCTTGAGGTCGTCTTCGAGCTTTGTCCTCATCTAGCAAAAATGTTGCTTGAAGATGGAAGTCGATGAGCAGCATTCGTTTGAGGGATGACATAATCGTAGGAATCATTTTTGCCCATTGTCGCTGTAAGATACACTTATGGAATTTCGACGATTACGCATAAGGTGTACCGCTTCCGTTGTTGAGCGCATTTCATGCTACACTGAAATAATACGCACTAATATTTTACTACCTTGGCCTTTAACGAATTTTGATTGGTCCATTGACGCACATTTGTTTTTGAATTTCTTAGAATTTCAAATGTTCTTCTGGTTTCCGCTTATGTCCAGCTACCTCTTCTTGCAGTTATTACAGGGTGCTTGCATTCAGCACTATATTTGACCGCCGAATAGCCATCTATCGGTAAAAAGCGTGCAGTTCATAGAAATAGTGAACAGCACTGAGAAGTATCCTGAATGACGTTTCCGCTTAGTAAATCCCGATAAATAATCCAAAGTGTTGCTACTTAATCCGTTACCAGTATCATATGTCGGCGCATTCAGTATTCGATGTAATTCTTTGATATAAAAACATTTCACTCCATTTCGAAGCTATCAACTGCACTTTGTCACAATCTTTCAAACGTCTCGTTAATCGCGAGCATAAAAGCAAACAGCTGGCTTTCTATCCCCAAAGGTGACGAACATCTGACGCACACAGACGGGGCCAAAGTCATTACGGGCCTGGCTCCCAAAGAACCTGAAGGCGTTGTCGTTGGAGTGCTTGTAGTCTTTTGACGTTGGTGGTGACATTTTTTACGGTTTAATGCGGCATGATTCTTGAGATCTTGAATAGGATACGGCTGTATGTAGGCTAGACGTGTGTATTTGCACGTACACTGAAAGAGCCCATGGTAGCAATTCACTTCTGTTTAACGGAAACGACGTTGGTGTCATCACTTTCTGGAGGTCATGGTGCGCAAGAGGAACCTCGCCTGCGCGATAGCATCGAACACTGTTTTGAACGTCTGGCACCATTTTACTGCCTTCGTCCGCCAGCAAGGCTGGAAGAAGAAGAAAAATATGTGGCTTTTTTTCAGCTGGTGAATTCCCTTAGGTCTTTTTCTCCAAAGAGTTCGAAAACTTGAAAACTCCACTTCAGAGTATTTGATTTTTCACCAGCTCATTCGATCTGACTTTTCCTCAAAAAAATAACTACATGAAAATAGAATTCGTTTTTCTTTATCACTCATTCCGCACCTCAGAACAGAAACGTCTTTCAGTTGATATCCTTCCAGCTCTTGTGCATGCGGCTTCCTAGCACGTGGCAATCACTGACATCGATCTCTTAGAGAGACCCTGTGAGCCATATGGAGGGGAAAGTGATGAAAGGGAGGGCCGTCTATGCCTCATTTTATTAAAGCTGAGATTTGTTCATCCCTGATGTGGGAGTCACGCAAAGTTGCTAGTAATAAATCCCGCTGAAACGCCGCAGCAGTGACGAATTTGAGAACATTAAAAGCATTGAAAGTTTGCATTGAGAAAACACTTTTGATTGCTTAGACTGCGCAATCTTCACTTTAAATTCCTATACTCCAATTATCTTCGATTACGATTTTTGGGCCACAATTAGCCGACTTTTTCCAAATAAAAACCTTAGCATATATTCTAGAGAAGCATTTGTTTCGTTCATATCCAAGCAGCTGATAACATTAATATTACGAGGCCTATTCGATGTGTTGTTTTGTCTTCAACAAGATTTAAGACCCCTGGAATACATCTGAATTGCCTTGCGAATCAATAAGCGGATATGAATCCGTGCCCACTGCAAATTATTCGCTCACAAAACCATCTTGCGATAAAGTTCGCCGACGTTTTATTTTCACTCCGATCGGCTAGCGAACTACTTCAACGCTGATGGAAATTTGTTCATATGCTTAGTTTAGATTTAAATTTGTTTTTTGTTCATCGTGTGCTTAGTTTTTGTCATATCTTTATTTTATAGTTTGTCTTTTTTCGAATTTCATTCATTTCCGTTTTTGTTTCGTTCGAACACTAATTACATTCAATTTCCTTTCAGACACTGTACTACCATGGAATATTCCGACTTTGAAAAAAATTGACTGGACGATAAATCCATCAATACAAAATTTTCTGCAAAGCATCCAGTTCACAGATTCCTTGCGTTCTCTTCTTCTATATTCATGATTTCATTCTCATTAAATTCTAGATGTGATTTCTCCGTCATTCACGTTCAAATACAGGAAGCAACGCATCGCCATCGGTGTTTTCGATGTAATGTTAATACCGGGTTGGGCATTGAGTGTTGCTGATCGACATCTCTAATTTTATCGCAAAAATTTACCAGTGTTCAAAAAAAAACTTCACTGTACTTTGAGATGCCAGCCGCATGACAAATCTTGTGGTCCAATCGGTTCATTAACTTTCAGCGCCTATTTGGAAATTGTTGCGCTGAACGGAATTTTCTATTGCAGTGAATATTTCCTACAGCAGCAGTTTCTATTTCCTTTCAATTTCTACACCACTTTCAATTTTCTATATGAGCAAATAAACTTTGCTGTCGTTTCTCAAAGTTTCCGAATTGCAATAGCAATGGGATATTCAGGCCATCTTTCTGAGACACCAAATTCATAAAACATGTTCTTTTTGTCTGAAAAGTAAATGTTGTTGTCAAATGCTCGATAACGTTATTTCGAAATAAATAAAATGTGTGCAGCACCATTCGCAGGACTAAAATGCTCCACAAGGATGGTGACAGTACTCATCGTTCCCCTGACCATTTAGAGAGGAAGAACATATCTATCTACAATAAAGAAAGCACGGGACCACATGTCCAATATTATAAATATACATGGAAGCCATAATACTTGCTTAATGAGTATAAAAATTGCACATACCCATACGTTTGAAAAACCATAGAGATTGATGAGGAGAATGAGCACAGATCACAAGCAACATACATGAGGAATGCAAAATGGACATTTGATAATAAATTATTGCCGGCAACATCATATGGTGGAGGATTCCATATAGGAACAACACTAATCGCAAAAGAATTGAGCACATCAGTTCGATTCGTTGTTTTGCTTGATTCGTTGCGCACATCGCTGCAGAGGGTGAGGCCACGAGCGCAATGCAAACTTTTCAAAAGAGAAAATACTCTCGAACGGAATTCCCGAAAAACCTCCAACGATTTTGTTACGTAAATCCAAACCGAACTGCGCTCTACGGTGCGACAAAGGTTTCAAATCAAAAATGCGAAGTCGCTGGCTGGAACGGTCCAAGAAAAGCTTTCCTAAAATCTGTTTTAGTAAAGCGCTATTGGATTCTTTCAATCATTTCGATATCCTTTTTTCACAGGTGAGAACCAGACCTGAGTACATTATTCTGAGATGGGGCGACAGGAAGCAACGAAGGCTTTCCGATAATTTTCTACGCAACTGTATTGTACAGCACACAGAAAACAATTTGCAACTTGAGCAGCCCTCCGCGAAACTTCAATACAGTGATTATGCCAATTAAGGTCGGAACTCATATGAACACCTAGATCCCTCACCATTCCCTTTGCAGAAAGACCGAGATCACATGAGCGCAGATGGCACTCAGTCGAGAAATTTAAATACAAGACAGAGCATTTTCAGCAGATATATCGAGCTGCCATAGGTGTGACCAGTTTTCCAATGAAACCATGTCCTGACATAGCACATTGTAATCGGTCTGGAGATCAATAATAGGCCTGCATATCTTCACATCATCAGCATAAAAGTTACAACAACTTATCAAGTTCTCTGGGATGTCATTCACATAAAGCAGAAAGAAGAGAGGCCTCCAGAATGCTATCTTGCGGTACCCCCCTGAGCACGGAATGAAATGAAGGCAAGGCATTCCCGACTTTCACTCTGAAACTACGTCGGCACAAAAAAAATTGACCCAGTTAGGACAGCGCAACATATTCAATAGGCCTCCAACTTCAGCAGTAGTTTTGGATGTGTAACCGTGTCAAAAACTTTGCCAAAGTCAATACAGACTACGTCTGTTTGGAAACCGTTATTGAGAGCAGCATACCGTTCGCAGTAGGACGTCATAAGTCGTGTGAGCGTAGATCTTCCTTCGAGAAAACCGTGCTGGTTATCGCTGATAGTGTTACAAAGGCTAAGATGACTCAAAATTGATTTTCTCAAAATAATTTCAAGCACTTTGCAAAGTGACGACGTAAGACCGATGGGATGATAATTCAAAACATGGTTTAAGGTGCTTTTCCGTAACGGTACGACTATTGCTGTTTTCCAAACATTTGGAATGGGGCTACGGCAATACTATGTCTAAACTGAAGACATAAGGGTTAAGAAGAGTTGTCGCAACTTTCGTGACGAATCGCGAAGATATACGCTCTGGTGTTAGCGACACCTTATCACTGAGCTTAGAAATAGCCTCTCTAACTAGGTCTAAATATATCCCAACGGCAGCCAGATGGTAGCGCATGTACAGTGGGGAAGAAAGGAAGAGTCCTGTCGTTGGTAGAGGCGAAAATTTTCGTAAATGTACCGCTGTGGAAGTTGTATTCCGTTTCGCGCTCTTGCTCTCTGCTAGCCTCATTCAGACTAACATTTGTCCCTAAACTATAATGAAGATAATAGCCTGTCTTTATTCCTGCCGTTGTACCTGCATGTTGTGACATCGTGCTTTGTCAGCTACGAGTCTCGGGATGTGAAGATGCTCTAGCTTTAGGTAGAAAGTTAGAACTTTAAGCGACACCATTGATGCGTCAAAATACGAGTGTAATTTCGGTCTTCATAAAACTTCACGGGTTATTTTGAGCTAAAATTCGCTTTTTGCTTGAGTTTCAGTTCTTTTTATATACCTCTTGTGATTTTTAAATGAGCACATTGTGTTTTGCAGATTTGTACGCAAGCTTATCCTGCAATCTGTCAACTAACCGAAGGCATTAGTATGTAAGTGAAATTCGCTTGAAACTGAGTGCGCTCAAAAAGTGTTTGTGTGCTACTGACCAAAAATGCCCAGTAGAAACTACATTTCAGCTGTAGCGGGGAAAAACGAAGGCGGAAACCGGTAAAGGTTCCCTTCCCGAGGGCAGTTTTGGTCGAGTAGTTACCGTAACTACTACCGAATCGTTTCATTCTCCAAATCAAATGACCTGCCCTCTTGGACCAGCCAATCAAATTCAGTTTCACTTCGACTGGTTTGCCACTGTAAGACTGAACTGTGAATGAAGACCCAAAGAATTTGTGAATTTTTCATGCCCAATTTTTCCAGACCTGCTCTGACGGGAATAAATGCTGAATTTTGGATGTCGATATGTATAAATGGTCGATTACTCACGTAAGGTGCTTTATCCGCTGTTGTATAGCAGAAGATGTCGGTTCGAATGAACAACACCAAAAAGTGTTAATTAAATTAGCTTCCTTAGTGCGCCTTTTCATTTGTTTCTCCTCATGCGCAAATCCCATGGGACTTCAAAAACAATGTGGAAAAAAACAGTGGTTGATTTCACTCTAGTCTGACTACAAAATAAAGTCACTTCGCACCAACAGTTTACTATGGTCATTCTCATTTTTCCATACTGGATATCGCTATTATCTTGTGAACTGTGCCATATCACAAAATAAGAACATAATTATGCCAAATGCCAATTGAGGTCGTATGCTTCCATACCATCGTCGCGTGATTTCTTAGTTCCATACCTTATTGACGAATAATAAAATATACAGAACGAGACCTCGATACATTTGCCCACTAAAACCTTCTCCAGATTTTGTGCGACCAAGTCGGTGGGAAACGCTCGTAAATGTTCCGATATTTTTTCAAGAACTGCGTGAGAAAAGAGAGGCACATATTTTCGTTAGGTTCCGACATGACCTCGCCATAGTATGATTTTGCTAAGTATATATTTATTAATTTGCGAACAGCAGTGCTAATTTTGCAAGTTCTGAAGTTAACTTGCAGACATGTATGAACAAGCACAGCTGCCGAGTTAGGAAAAACTTTATAAGCTTTATGCTTGGCCATCCGGATCACGAATCGACGGCAACCGCTACTGGAAAGGTTTGAACAAAAATTTTACCATTTCATCAAACGGTGAACGAGAATTGCAAAAATCGGAAATTTTCGAAACGAGCTTTTTTGCAGGCAAACTCCTCAAAAGGCTGCAAATCGCTTTCTTTAACTCGCATACTTAAATGATTATAAAGGAAACTCAAAAAGTAATATCCCGCTCTAGCCTCCTCTGGCTCCCTCCTACACTCGCAAGCCGCTGACTGCGGGTGTGGCAGCTCTTTTTCTCAATTTAGCAGCGCAAAAGTATCTAGCGGCGGTCACTTTCGAACATTTAGCATATCCCACTGATTTCAAGCAAAACAATCAAAAATTCATGACGACGGGTCTCAGCAAAGAAATAAAGATAGTGATGCACGATATATGTTAGAAATAATAAGATTCTTTAACAAACTGAGTGCGAAATGAGTCCCAAATATGAGTCAAACACTAGAAAAATCTACAGGTCGAATATATAAGCAATTTGTTCGTGTGGTTGAACTAAGCTATATATAACTTCGTAATTTTTTTTAGAACAGTAACGACAAGGCTTATCCGTGATTGAGTCATGCCTGCTGCAAACGTGATATTCTTCCGTGCAATCCTTCAATAATGCTTGTATATCTTATGGATGGCAAATTTATTAGCTCAAGCGCCTCTTTCTCAAAATTGATTCACGACTATAAAATGATATGCAGAATGAAAAATCATGTCTAATATTCTGGAAATTGAGCTGCGTGGTTGAACACAGCTATTTTGATAGATGTCGGTGCATTATGCGGCTATAGAATAAAAACGCTACCATGTGAGTGTTCGAAAAACGAACTCAAAAGCACGTTGCCGAGCAACACGCTAGCTCTTTGCACGCTTCAAAACGCATTATTTCCTTGCAAGCTAGTAATCTTTACGGAGACTGTTAGAGAGACAAGAAACTTGGGATTGTCTACTATTACTGCTCTTTCTGTATTCGTGATTTTCAACTGCCGTCAGAAGCAATTACTGGGGGTACATTCTGTTACTTCATGTTTTCATGGTTAAGCTCTGTGGGTCATTCTTAAAGACTGTGTAATACCGAAAAAATGTTCAGCAGAAGGTGGAGTATTTCAAAGAGTTTTCGAAATTTTTTGCCACAGACGCATATAACTTTCAGGGGCTTCTAGCTCTGCGATCGCAAGTTGCTCTATACCTGGAAGCGCTGAGTGATCATGGTTTACATTTCCAGATTAATTCCATTTGCTCTAAGTGGTTTTATGAAGCCGTTCTGAACTTGCATTCTGGCGAAATTATAGCCTCGGCTCTCTTATCTGATCCCATGATCGGTCACCTGAAATCTTTACGTAAAGGTGCTGCGTTAGCAGGCTGCATGCGTTAGAGCTTTGTGCAAAGCCATTGTTGTTTTTATAATGAGCTTTACTTATGCATTTCTTGAGGCATGGAAATAGGAATCGCTTTACTTGATCAAAAAACTTAACTAGCGTGTAAAAATATTTTTAAGCCCACCTAATCTATTTCAACTAAATCACTTAGCAATATATTCTTCTCTCACACTTTCATACAAATCGTTCCTTTTACCAGACATACAACGCTCTCACGCCACTCACATCGAAAATGAAATTTTGCAGTGGCCATATATACTCATAGTTTCGGCATTGCTATATGGATTATCCAATGAGCATGTATCATGGAATTCTCAACGCGACTGTGGGAAATCTTTTCGCAGCAGTAGAAAAAGATGTCTAACGCAGTTGGGCCTACAAGGCAGCGAACCTTTCTCCCGATGTGTTTTCGAAGCTAGGGCACGAACGGTCTGAAAAATCTTCTAAGAGAGCACGAAGGCCATTAGTACTTTTGCGCGACTTACAATTACAGCTGCAAATGGGAGATTTACTGCAGAGACAAAAGTGTTGCTTCGTTGAAAGGAGATATCACGTGTTTTTGTGACTGTTATGCCGCTCAGTACGCTCACTGCTCGCAGCCTTTGGGCATAATCCTAACATGGTTGCAGCTAGGGTCGGAGCGTTGCAGCAGCATGTCTTCCATGTCGTGTGCTGCACAAATATAGGAAGTTACTTTCGTTGCCTTGCGACATGCAGCACATAGAATGTAGCTTCGTCTTTTCCTCTGTAGTCCAGCCCTGTTAAATGCGGTAGCCTGTGATGCCGTTCTCCATCCATTACCGCTCTATAGTCAGCGCTATAAGTGAGGCCGTGAAATTCGCTTGCATTAAAAAACTTTTTGCACAGTTCACCAAGCCACTTGCTTCTATTGAAATGACTTATCCGTTGTATGAACTCCTCCACGTTG
The DNA here is from genome assembly GCA_022844705.1 of Toxascaris leonina. NCBI lineage: Eukaryota > Metazoa > Nematoda > Chromadorea > Rhabditida > Ascarididae > Toxascaris > Toxascaris leonina. The sequence continues at coordinate 36,255 of JAARMF010000181.1, read as the reverse complement.
TCCACATTGTTTACTGAACGAATTTTTAAAACTACTGCTTAAGCCTCGCGAAATGTTGCATATGGAGGGTATAAATTGAATACATTGTATGGAGGGTATATTCGTCGTAAATACACTTTTTTAGTTAAATTCTAGGATAGCAATTTTCACACGTTGTTCACTTCTCAGTTGCGAGCAAACCTGTAAACTTTTATTGCTAACGTAGTGAGCAAGGAATAAGTTGGAGCGCCATAGACTTTCATGAGTAAGGAGGATAAGCTGAGGCTGAAAATTCGTTGGTTAATTTAATGCACGTCTTATTGCAGTACCTGCCATTGAAAGATGAAAACGTTAGGAACTTGAAAGAAACATTTCCTACTTGTACTTTCAACGTGATTACGCAGTTGCGTTGTTCATGCGGAATCAGTTCTATTCGAAACTAGCGTTCACGCTCTCTAATAGAGCGGAATATGCTTAGCTTCGAATAATACATATGTAGACAGTTTGCCTGTATACAGCTATATACACAATAATACATGTAGGTAGACAATAATGTAGCCTCGGTATGCTACTTGATTCGCTTAGACAGTTTGCCTGGCCGGTCGTCCACCGCATCGGCCGATGCGGTTTCCAATTAAGGAACCCTGTCTTCCGTCTGTCAGTGAAAATAGCAGCCATTTACGAATCACATGCGGACTTTTTTACATGAAGGCATGCTGCGAAACTGTGCTGATGAGGATTTCAACCGAAGATTGTACCTTCCAGAGCATCCAGAAGGGTTCAGATATTGCCAAACTGGACTAAACCTTCCCACCAATCAGCAAAGACGCGGTAATTGTCGAAACTCGCTCAAAAAGGATCAGATTTGTTATGCAACGAGGAATGAATAGATGCAGTGAGAAGTTATTACAGAGCCGGACCGTTCTGCCATTTAAGGAGAAATTCAACATGCATCTTGATGTCCGGTTGTTGCTTGCAGTTTTTTGCGCGTTATTCTAAGCATATGGTAAGTGCAGCCACAGCATTGCAACAGTGCTTCTTTCACGTTATTTGTCACGGAACCATAAGAAGTAACTGTTGATGCATTGTGACAAGTCCTTCTTTTTCCATGTCAATCAAGTTCTTTTAGATGCGTTGTAGCAGTGCCTTTCACCACTACTTACTACTCAATGTTACGAAGAGCGCGCATAAAATTCACCTCTCTTACGACTTTTCGCTCAGTTCACCAAGCAACTTCCATCTGCGAAAACTTCTTCCATGGGGTCCTAGCTCTTTCACTTGTTCAAATGCATGACGACAATTTTCACTCGTTGCTCACTTCATCCAAGCAAATCTGCAAAAATCGGTCTATCTGCAACTTCCCGCCTGAACTTCGAATCTGTTCTGGTAGGGACGCAGATTGTAGGGAGGGAAAAGCAGGAAGCAATTTGCGGCCGTAGGTCGTCTACGTTTTAAGCAGTTCTCAATAAATCGCAACATACGACACGTTGAGTGTACACTATCACATCATCTGCTATGTATGCAAGTACTCCGATTTGCGCGAGCTTTGTAACGATACCTCTTGCTTGCTGTTTGTTCCTCGAAGTCGACAAATAGAGGAATACCTCAAACGAGCTGATATGGTATACATTTTTTAATTGCGTTATTGTGAACAGCGCACCTGCCATGTTATCAACAAACAACAAATGTGCTAAATCACTATCTTCCGCAATTCATAATATCAGTTACACAAACCTGCTACAAAGGTTCATTTCTGCAGTAACCCGCTGTGAAATATATGGAATTCTTTCCCACATTCACGTATGCAGAAATCTCTCCAGAGCCATGCATCAGTGTGAAAAATGGCACACGAGGTGGGGTATACGGATTGTACATAAAAAATTTCAAGAACTGCTTAATCGATTGTCGAGATGGAACTGCTTGCTGGACAGACAGACACATACACACATATGCAATAGCGTATATGTAGTTGTAATAACACGTTCGCAATAAACAGGTCCCTAATAGCGAAAATGTTGGTTTTTTAATATTTGCTTGGAGCACGAATGACAGTACGAAACTGTGATGCTTTAGTTCTTATTGCCACTTCAAACCAACACTTCAAGCTGTTCATTGAACAGCTAAAAAATCGGATTAACTGTTAGCAATTTCAGTGGAGCACAAGTAGGAAATGTTTCTTTCAAGTTCCTAACGTTTTCATCTTTCAATGGCAGGTACTGCAATAAGACGTGCATTAAATTAACCAACGAATTTCCAGCCTCAGCTTATCCTCCTTACTCATGAAAGTCTATGGCGCTCCAACTTATTCCTTGCTCACTACGTTAGCAATCATTTTAAGAAGAGAAATCTTTCTGTAAAAAATTTCTTCCGATTTTGTTGATTATCTTTCTGAAGTAGATGCTTTCCTAGGTATTCAAGTGAATAAAGAAGAGTGAAGTTTCTGTGGTCGTGAAGTGAAGTTGTAGCTGCATTGCAGTGAATAATTGCATTCTTGCACTGTGTAGTGCATAGCATTCTCATGCTGCGTAGTACTTCCGAGAGGATTGTTGATTGTTGAACTTCGATAAATGCTTATATATGTATATACTAACGGCGCTTTCTCGAATGCTCCGTCCTTGCAAAGTATCTACGACAATACGTCGATACATGCGGCAGCAGCATATATGCTTTCCCATTCTTCACTGGATCGGCCAAATTCGCTTGTTTCTTGCCGTTGCAACTTTCTTATACGATGAGTTTTTGCGGCTTCACATTTTTGAATGCTTTCCGCAACACTGAGAGTCTGCAACAAGCTTACATCGATCTAATGAGGTTCATCTGTATTTCCTTTCACTTATGCGACCCTAAAATTTGCTGAATTAGATATGGAAAGAAAAGACTGAGAGCAAAATGACCGTTGAACAGTTGAACTCCTTTTCTAGAATAAAGCAAGCAATTTGGAGATACGTATCACTTAGCGCTATCTTCTATTTCAAGTCCTTTGCCATAAAACAAGCTCTAAAATCATAGTAATTCTATCGAAATTTTTAGCATATTGCTCTCGAAGACATGTCCACTGCTCTCACTTCCCCTCCTTGCCTTATCTCCCAAAAGGCAATTTTGTTCTTCAAAAAGCTGGTAGAATCATTTGATAAGAGATAACCTAGGAAAGTGAAACGAATTCACCACACCTTTCTCTCAATTCCAAGATGCCCTCTCTATGTTTTTCTCTACCACGCAGCTCAGCTACGCTTTTCTCTTTCTCTTCAACCTTTCTCAACTATTCTTCTTTGTCTTTAAGCAAGTCAATTCAAACCAGAAATCCTTCTCGTCCTTCCTTCCACTCATGACTCCAGTTCAGCGGGCAGCTTTTGCAGACAACGCATCCCGGATTAGTCTTTCGTGTCTTTTCTCAGATATTCAACAAGCACTGTGGTGAGGATAAGAACCGCTTATTCCCAATGTTAGTGTCATTGTTTTTGGAGTTCAAATGAGACTGGCTTTGACCCTTACACTGATGTTCTTCAGGAACAGTCTTTCCTGCGGGCCTTGAAGCCACTTAGACTTCTCAGTTCAGCTCAAATGCCAGTGCATGCCGAAAATGTCAGCTCACTGGCACTATCATTTTTTGCGCTCTCTTGACGAAGTGCGGTCCGCTTAATTGCAGCTGGCCTTAAAAACGCATCAGCTATCTGAGGTTGCCGAGTTTCATCACATCTTTATCTTGTACCCTTCAACCAGGCTTCTTGACGCCCGCTAGTGGCGGGAATTTGCTTACGCTCGCTATTTCCGAGCTATGCAACTGCATAGCTTTGATGGCGGCGTAAAAGCCGATAAATTATAAATTAATGATTTTAGGACAGAAGTTAGTTGTTACTGTTGCCGCTGTTGTTGTTGTTCAGAACATATCCTCACGGAATGTTTTGGATAAAGCGTCGCGCAAAACCCTTTGTTGTGGTCTGCAAACTTGTTCGCTCTTTCGAGGCCTTTTCACGACGATATTCGAACATTTGATGACGGGTTCTGTCTTGACGGCATTTATTTAAGCGAGCAGAATGTCGAAGCAGCGTTTTCAGTAAACAGTTGTCCATTTGAGGGGCACCAAGATGCCTTCAGTACATGTGTTACACCTATTATGCAGTTTTCTCAATTACGAACATAGGATTTTTTGGCCCCTGCTATAACGGTTCCCAGTATAAGTTATTTTCTATTGACGCAGAAATTTCATAAATATCCGCACTTAGGGCGTTTTTTTAATTAAGTGGGCGAATTGTGTGAATCGCTGAGTGAAGGAAAGCAGTAACCAAGTAGCCTTCGATCTGAAATGAATTGTTAACTTGGCCTTCATTGTGTGAAGGAATAATCAAAGGGAGAGGTAGACGAATGGCAATGGTGAATGCAATAGCAGGCACAAGCGCTCGAAATGGCCTAGAAACATTTTCTTGTTTGATTTGGAGACAATAAATTGCTCTGTTGTTGTATTTCATCTTCATAAAACCCATCGACTACGTTCTTATACTAGACGATTCTGCCAAAATGCGATTTTCGTCAATTCATTCTCATGCTTGCAAGGTGAGCGATGATCATTGCATTTTTGCTAGAAACTTGAGACCGACTAATTGCAATGTACAGCGCCATTCAAACGCTTTTCGAGGAAGAACTCTTTATTCGTTGTCGATCATTTACTGAAGAACCATCGCTTTTAGCCTTTGGAAATGCAATGTCGCTGTGCTATACGTCTGCTACTTGCAGCTGACTTTGAAAAAGGCATTTATTGCAAGTTTAAAGAATTCTAAGTGATCTCAGTCACTTGGAACTCTATAAACTTGATCACTATGTTGCTATGTTGAAATCGCAAAACGCTACAATACTTGCTGATGAACGATCGCCCAAAACAGATCAAAAATTCGAAGCCAGTCTGCTCAGGATAAACAGGTTATCATAAGCGGAACCGGATGGAACCGGTTCCACGGTAGTTCGGTCAAATGACTTGATATATTTCCAGGAAAGGATGTGTCATAGAGTAAAGCTTGTAGCTAGGCTCTGCTGATGTGCAGAACTTAACTACATGTAACTACATTCATTACTAAACGACCCCAACAGCGTGACCGCCCGCTTGGGCACAATTCCCTGAGGTCATCGGCAACATGAATTCCATCATTGTTGGCTTGTCGAGTTCGTAGAATTTGTATTGTTCGTTGATGTCATGTATATTATCAGATCTTCTGATAATGATGCGTAGCTCGGGGGAAATAATCGAAAATTTTTTGAACAATTCTTAAGTAGTCCTCGTTGACAGTCATCGCTACATGCAGAAACGTATTTACTCAAGACACTACGGGGCAGTTAATTAACTTTTCTGCTCTTTCCATTTTGAGGGGTATCTAATTGCTCGATAATGCAAAATACTGCTGGAACATGATCTTGAAAGAGTACGATATGGTTGCTGAAACGTTTGCAAAGATAATTGACTCGTGTCACTGAGCATACCAACACGAAACGGTGAGGCGAGGTGATTTCCGACGAAACTGGAGAATGCCCACGCGCAGAAAATCGAAGACAGAGATGATGTAAGCAAGCAGGTGAATTGTGTGCAGCTCCGTTTGTGTATATTTATATGTGTGGGTTCTCTACGCTGTACGTGAATGTTTGCATTCTAACGCCTTTTAGCGGTCGAAGATGGAGCAATATGCGACTGGTTGGAAATGAAAACAGGAGTGAAAAATATGAGTGGTAAATTATTAGACGAATTTCAAAGCTTGTCAGCTTTTGCAAATATCTCATTCTTCTAAAGGTTCTGCTTCAGCTGTCGATACGTTCGTTCGATTGATTGAACAATAAGCAGAGGCGCATGCCAGAAGTGTTGGCACTAAATGATGTTTGCATTTCGTTCATGCTATAAGGCATTTGAATAGGTTGCGAACAAATAATAAAATATGCAAAATTTTGAACTCGTGCGATCCTTTCTGTACATCTTTCATGATTCAGCAATGATTTTCGCTCATCTTTTTCAACTTATTTGTTACTCACGGTCTGCGGAGCGCTATTTAGGGCTGCCAAGCACGAGGCGAACATGCAATTAACATTTGATGTTTAAGGCAACGATACTGCGAAGTCTGAAGGTGAATAAGTTGGTGTGATTGGGTGCAGCCACACTTCCTCGACACCTGACCGATAATGCTTATGCCTGCTTATAACGCTTAAGCACACCCGAGTGCTGCTCAGTGCGGAAGTTCTGTGCTCAACAATCCATGCAACGAAATGTCGCATCAGCCTCACGCAGCTCTGCTAGTGAGAGTCCAGTTTTTTTTTTTTTGTGAATGCAAGAAAGCATTCATATTCTTTACTCTTTTCACTATGTTTCGCCACAGTGCGGATCGGCGAAGCTAATGGGACGTTGTCACATTACCGTTGTATTCTACTTCACGCAAAATTTTTCTCATTTTTGCAAGCTTCTGTTTTACTTTTTTTCTCGCAGGTTTCTCGCAATTTCTGGTAAGTCTCTGTTTTCATATAGAAAAGTTTGTTTGTTGGCCTGATTTGAGAGGTTCTTGGCCTAAAATGTGTGTGGAATATGCAACGAATGGAAAACAAGTGAGGATGCATGCAACGGCGATTCTTCTTTCACACAACAATTTAAAGATACCGTTATGATTTTCGGGCACAACTCCGAACTGTATAAATTCCCTCCACAAAATTTTTCCAATTTTTTTTTGTAACCTGCATTTGCAATATCTGCCAAACAATGCCAGATCCACGAAATTTAGTGGCCATGATTTAAAGCTTTCGAGATAACCTCTCCTCCCGCTTTCAATTTCATTCACTAACCTAAGGGCACGACATAAGGGAACTAGACGTAAATTCACTACATCTCAACAGGTTAAAGGGGAGCACTTAAAGAAGATTCTTCCACGTGAATTTCAGGATTGGTCGACTCGCGTTTCGCAGTGCTTGCATTAAAAAGATTTTTTCGCATAAAATTTGGACGAATTCCGATTCACTGAAATATTAAAGCATTAATCGCTTGTTAGCCGAATTGCCAGTCAAAACATGAAACATGTGCACTGAGGTGAATTAACCTACCACAGCTTAGTTGTTGTTGTTTTTTTTCTCTCAACGTGCATTCAATTGTCATTGTACTACTAGCTGCAGTTAGCCGAATTGCAATATTTTTTCATACTTTCTACGATTCTTTCTCATCATGTCGTTGCAGTTTTTTGCCGATTTAGTGCCGCAACTTAAGGTCCTTCAACATGCGTCTCGCTTACATTATTGAACTAAACATTCATTTATTCGTCCATTCATTCGATTGGCTGATAAATGGAACTGTCAGACGCATGACTCGCCAGCTTCTCTCACCACCTTTTCCCCTTTTAAACAACATCAAGCTATATATATTGGCTCTTCTTCATCCGCCATATACTCTGTGTATGGGGCTTTTGCATGATATTAACCAGCCTTTTTATCATTGCAAATTTTGGTTCACTTGCCGCTACTTTGCAAACTTGCTGCGATTTGTAAAGAAGATTTTGGAGGTGTGCTTCTCATCTTTAGGGCTGTTCACGGAAAGAAGGCTAAATTACAAACCAATAAACGAAAAAACAAACAAACGAACGAACAAATGAACAAACGCATAAACAAACGAAGGAATAAGCAAACTTACAAATGAACAAACGAACAAATGAGAAGAAAGACCAAAAAACAAGCAAACGAACAAAAAAATGAACAAACGAACGAAAGAACATACGAACAAACGAACGAGCTAACGAAAGGAACAAACAGACAAACTTATGAATGAACAAACGAACAAGCAAAAAAACAAAATAAACAAACAAACAACGAAACAAACGAACGAACAAACGAACAAACAAAAGAATAAACAAACAAACAAACGAACAAACAAACAAATAAACAAAGTTGCAAATGAACAAGCAAATGAAGAAACGAATAATTGAACAAACGAAGAAACAAACAAAAATCAACGGGCAAACGAACAAACGGATGGACAAACCAACAAATGTTCTGACGCGATTTGTCTCAATACGTCCAATTAACCCCGAGATTGAACTTTTCAACCACGCTTTTTTGTCTGTTCGCTCATAAGTCCCGATAAAATCAAATGTTTTTACTTGCAAATTTGTTCCTTTGATACAAATTGAATATAAAAGGCCATTATTAGCTCACAACGTGACATTCTGCTAACTCACAATTTTTTGCAGTATATACATTAGTGTTCACAATAGCCTCATGGGTGTTTTCGAACAGTTCTATAGGTCCTGGAGATGAGGTATCCACGAAACCACGGATTTTCGACGTCATCATTAATGTGGCCTACGAGAATTGGTATTTAAAAGCTTCTTTTAAAGACAAGTTGCTCATGCTGAGACCTAAATACTTCAACGATGCAATCTCGTGTTTTTATTTTTATTTTTTGTCCAAAAGCTGAATCGATGTTATGAGGGTCGTCTTAATATTTGAACAGCAGACTTTCACCACCCTATTCGAATAGATGAAGACATGTAAGTCGTTAATAAAGAAGGCGCGACAAACTTCGGAGGCATTTGAGTTCTTTTTTAGTAGAATATTTTATTTCCTCAATCTTTTGCTTGGCTAAAGATCTGACGTTCAGAAAACAGACAAGCAGCAATCAAGCACAGTTTTCACCTTCACCCTACTCACTCCATGCTGACAACTTTCGCACTCCGTCGATTGTTGTTCCATGGTAAGCTCGAGATCACCACCCACAATATATTCCTCGTCTTTCCAGTTTCTTCATCAGACAGTGCTATCGTCGTCACTCTTATTCTCTTTGTATTTTTTATAATGTAAGGTCACTGCGAGTTATTGTATGTAAGGGAGCTAGCTACTTTGTGAAAAGATTGAGCTTATTTGTCCTAGAAATTATCTTGTTTGGCATTCGCACGTATTGACAGCGTAGCTTAATGCGTCTCTTCCTTTTATGCTGCGGAATAGATGACGAAATACTTTGTCAGTGCTATTTCCGAGAGCTCGGTTGGATCCGTGGAGCTCACACTTCGGACGATCATGCCCGTACGATCCATTAAGGTTCGAATAACAGCGATGTTCCCACCTCTTTTAATTTCGATCTTTCACACATTGTTGTTTCCCTACGTTCATTTTGTATGTTTTCGGAAACCTGTCGCTTTTCAGTTGCGAGTCGTTTATATACGGAAATGGGTGGTGACTGTCTAGCTGAATGTAGGATACGGCAGAAGGTTTCCGAGGCTTCGACGGGTGCGAAATGAATGTGAACAATCTGCCTTAGCGACCTGAGCACATCGACAGTTGCATCCTTTTTTTTTTCCAACGAAGGAAGTTATGATTTATTCTGGAGCTTCTCTCGGCGATTTTTTGAGCCTTTCCACTCAGTGATCGCACTATGCTGACAGCTTTTGTTCGTTCTATTTACTGGTAATATAACTGTACCTGTCCTGTTTATTTTTATCGATAAAAACCCGAGGCACAAAAGGTACAGTATTAGAATCGCACTTTCGGGGACAAACTAGCTGGCACAGTATTTTCCAAATCCGCAACTACAGGTGCGTTATCAGTAAAGTACAATAGGTGTTTGAAAAAGTTTGAAAAAGTGATACAAGCATGGTATATTAACATTTTTACAGTTCCGAATAGTATTAGGGAAGTATTAATACAGTATTGTACCGAAGATCTTGGTGCAGTGGTATCACAACTTTCGACACTTCAGTAAGAAATTCTGTTCTGCTAGAGATATGACAACCGACAATCGACCGAAAGCATTCGATTGCAACAGGAAATTGGTTGGAAGCGAGTGCTCAAAAATATTGGCTTGTCGCTGACGAAAATCAGTGAAAGCCGATTTTGAGTGCAACCGAAGCATCAAAACGGGTCGAAACTGAATTTAGATCTGTGAAAACCGACCACAACTTTATCTTTTGACTTTGACGCGATCAACCACTCATTCGCATTGGATGATGGAGAGGGGCAAAATGATCCAGTCAACAATACCTCCATTGTCAAAGGATAGTGTTAATCGCTTGGTGGAACTGGGAGATAATAAAATTGAATTTAGCTCCTGGAAGCACACGTAAATCCTCAGCCGTACGGTTAACTGCCGAATCGCTTCTATGAAGTTGTGATACTCTGTCACCTCGGTTCAGACAACCAAATGCATGTTCTTCTCCATCACGACAAAGCTGCAGGTAATGCAGTGAGATTTGCCGGGGCAAAAATTGAGAAGAGTTAACAGGTATGGGGACTTTTCTGACACTACATTTCAAGTTCGATGACTGGCGTCGTCGAGTTGGAGTACAGTTTGTATACGTGGGTCAGTAGCGACTTTCTTTCGCAAACTGTAGTTCAGGACAGTGGACGAAATTACTGCACTTTCCCGTTTTTGATTCGTGATGCACCAAGTGCCATCAAACGCAGTGTCACGCTGTCTGCGAGAACGCCTTTGACAGCTGTTTGAAGACGATTGGCTCAGCTTTGCAGGACAACTCAATCTTGCAAGTGCAGAGTTAAGTAAAACGTGTACTTTCGTATAGAGACTTATATGACCCCTCAGTAAAATTTGTGCGCGATGCACCCCTAACATGGGATTGCAGTGCGTGGGTGGGAGACCTGGAAAGGCAAGGAGGGAAAGTATGGCACTTCGATCCACCTTCCACGAACAGCAGCTCCCGAAGTTCGGCGAACGAATCAGCTTCCTCGTGATCAGGAGCAGTTTCACCTCGGCCATTCGAAAGTTGCTACGTTGCATCGAAACTAGAGTGCGGAGGAGGACAGGTAAACGGAAGGGTGGAGGAGGTTGGAGAGTTGGTGAGCAGCGCTGCCAAGTGTATTATTTTAGGATGATAGAACTAGGTGATTTGGTCCTAGACAGATTGTGAACATAATAATAGTGTGTTGTTCCTTGCAGATGTTCTCGCCATGTTAGGCATGAATCTCGTTAGGCCGTTTCACAAATGGCAGTCTTTGATTTGAGGCAAGTCTAGAGGTGCTTACTGAGTGCTTTGGTAAGGTTTTCGTCCAGCCTTCTTTCAGTGGTCGTTTTCAAGACCCCCCCTAGCATCCTTTCCAGTTCGCGAAGGGAGACATGTCGCTTTTGAGTGTGCAAAGCTATTTTTGGCAAATTGTAATAGGAAGAGCAATAGATTGTCATTGCGCACCTACGACTGGTCTGAATGGGCGTCAAGCAAGTGATACATTGTCAAAATTCCTTGACAAGTGGAACGTCTACTCTTGTATCTTATTAAACAGATTCGTAGAAATGTTCTGTCCAATTCGAGTAGGTGGTATAGGCGACAATTTTGGTATAAATGTTATATTGCCCACAGAGATGTTCAGTTACTTGCATAAATCTCGTTGCGAGCCGATCCTTCCAAATAGAAGTAGGCACCATAGCTTGCACTTTCAAATACATGCGCGCTTAATAACGTTGTATGGAATGTGAAACCTCTATGAAATTTTCGAGAAAATGTTGAAGCGTAGTAAGTAACGGCTTAAAAGAGTAAATGTATCAGGCCAGAGCATACGAAGATACTTCCTGCACTTAGATCACTATTACTGCACGTAATGCGTTTATCCCTTCCACAGTTTGCTTCCACCGGAGTTGTCTCTGTCTCCACTTTTGTGAAGAAAACAACGTCGTAGAAATAACCTTCGGCTTTTTTTGAGGGGGGAGCGGGGGAAGGGTCGACATCGATGGTCGCCGACGGTTAATTGATGAACACAGAAAAAAAGGTGGTCACTGATTTCCGGTGGTTAAAACAGTACCGTCGGCGGCCGTTGGTTAAAGTTCCTGCAGTCATCAACACTGCCCGCCCTGCTAATTTTCTGGTAGGCTGAGCCCGTGAAAGGGTGATAACTCGTTGAGGAGCAGCTATATGAGACGACAACGTGCTTTTTTTATACATTTGCCTACAATTTAATTTCCAGCGAAACTTACTCGAATTTCAACTTGAACCACTTCTATGAAGTAACTGCCACTTATTTCAAAAAAAAAAGACTTCTGGTAGCGCATTCCGTTGTTTCATTGATGCTCAGGTGGAGCAATTTCATACTGACTGAAAGGTAGTACTGCTGAACAAAGTATCAGTTATAACTTATACAAAGACTTTACAACAAAGTTGATTCATCAAGACCGTATATAAAGTTTAAAGCTGCACCGTGCGGAACAGGGTCGAATTCCGCAGAGCTCCTAGCTTTCCTCAGATTGTCATACGATATTCATGTTCTTCTCGGTGGGGCATTGTCGTATGTCGAAAAGTCGCATTCAACATAAGTGCAACGTTTAGGGCAACAATAAGCCGTTCTTGGCCGATGAATTTGTAACGAAAACTTGCACTCTCTAGATGCACACAAACCGTAGAACTGGGTAGGTTTTGCACTTGGTGAACTCATTTTCAGTAATGAATTTGCTTACGTGATACACAAACTAATAAAATGAATGTAGACCTCGCCATATGGACGGGTAGACTTCGCAACGACCTCGTAACGCATCATGTAATTGTTGCGTAGATTGGCATCGAAAGTGCGTGAACTAGCTCGACGAATGCTCGTTTTCCGAAGTCCTGTGATGCCCCTTGAACGTCAGAACGTGAAGACTTCAGAAGCAGCGAAAGTTATTGTGAAGAGTTCACAGTGATACCGAGACTATATAATTCATTCTGACCAAACAGACCACTCCTTAAGATTGTGCGCTTTCACTTGCAATTATTCAATGACAGGATAGGATCTTCTAGAAGGACTTGGCCAAACATGGAGCAATCTGCGAACAGTAGTGAGCAGCCTCACCCTTCTTTTTGGTCCTTTCTATCATCGTTCGGCGCCCTATCGCAAACATTCCACACCATCATCGGGCAGATTAGCGTTCATCGTAACCAGTCAGTCTACCTGAAAATCGCGTCCTGCGAATAGGGTAATGCTCCCACGATGAAAAGATAAAAAGCCAATCCAAGATTGGCGTAGGAGACAACTATCAACCTAAGAAGACTTAAAAATTATTTATTTGTGCGAACTGTTTGGTCGTAGAAGTAAGGAAACGTACAATTGACTTGAAATGCCTTCAATTTCCTCCAAACTCTTGAACTAGTATGTAACCACTATAGTTGAGTCGACACCGTTCTCATCGAATTTCGTTCCAAAAGTAAAAAACAGTTATTGCAGCTGACAATTTCCGCAGCCCCAAGAAATGCTTGGGTGTTACCTTTGAGTTATGTCAAAATCTTGACAGGACGACTACGACGGCTGCAATCCGATTTTCGAGGCGAGTTCAGTGTCTTGTTCGTATCAGCCTGAGCTGCTAAGTTTCGCTTCGATGTGTTTTATGTGATTAAAGAGACGTCAGAGAAGTCGCGCGTTAGCAAGGCATTCCTGAGCAGCGGTGATTCCTGCCGCTTCGAAAATAGCAGCAATCGTTTCGAGTGAGAAAGCCGGAAATTTCACAGCGATCAACTCAATAAACGATCGCCAATTCTGAGGGAAAAAGCGTTAACGTCTGGAATTTTTAAAAAATCGGCATTTTTTAGCCAGAAAGCGAGGTAGTAGATCACTTAAGCTACAAGCTCGTGATGAACCAAATCTTCCTTCCTTATAAATGCAACAAAGATTATTTCGTCAACACTGCATCTAACAAAACATCCTTTATTTGATTCGTCGTAACACAAACAGCAATCAACAATAAGTGAAAGCAAGATGCAGCAATACCAACACGGTGAGAATATTGCACCCGCTAATATGGTGAAATTAATGGCGTTGCGCACATTTCACTTTTCATCTCTTCAATCCCAACGATTACACATCCGTTGCTCTGCTCAGTCCTTCTATCAACATCAAGCATTATGCTGTATTCATCCATAACTTTAATTAGCTTCTGTGAGTTCATTGCAATAAATTTGTAAGTTTCTATACAATGGTCAATGGACCGAAATCGCGACATTAAATTGCCTCTTGGCATTTGATTGTCCAAGCGCCGAAGCAAGGAAATCAAGTTGTCACAGTGCCAAAGCCCAAAACGGCGGTTGTAAAACGTAATAGGCCGAATGCTGTTTCCTTTCTGCCATAAATAACTAAAAAAGAACGTTTGGTAATTTGCTTGTTGCACTCTGGAATGTCCCACACGACAGAAATTCAGATTACATACTGGCTAACTGACCGGTTTATGAAAGAAAATGAACCTCGCAAAGTTCATGTAGTCTCATTTGCAACGTTTCATCATCTCTACAATCCTTGTGGTCATTTGACGATCGCAGATCCCTCTTTCACCACCTCCTCATCATTTTCTCTCTCTCCTTTCTTTTTTGTACTTCTTTTGATGTGTATGTGCGCATAAATATAATTATTCCTCAAATATCGTGATGGATGGGTGAGGAAGCTCATGAAGATTCGCAAAGACAAGAAATAATCGCTAATCCTTGTCTGTAACTCTTCGGCTTCAAGCGTTCAACCGTAAATGCAAATTTTGCACTTGTACAGCTCCCCTTAACGCGCAAAATTGCAAAGTTTTCTCATTAGTTTCATCTATTCGTTAACTCTGCGTCGCCTATATATCCACTTCTGCAACCTCGATGTGAATTTCAAACAACAAGCGTACTTCTAAACAAATGTTCCACTTTCATATCGTCTGCTCGCTTTTCATGTGCTGCATTTTTGCTTAGGTGTGCGTGCCTCACTCTTTTTTGTATTTCTGACCGTTGATGGCTACTGGTTCTTTGCGCTAGTCTTGATATTTATTCCGACTCCCTTTTCTCGGGCCTATTGTTAAATATAATTTTTGAGGTGCATTGTATAATTTAATAGCTTTTTCTTTTCTTCCTCTCATCGGTTCGAATACAGAAAAGACTTGCGATCGTGAGGAAAATGTACGATGTTCACCAGAATCATGCAAGTGACAAGTGCTTGTAAGTTAAAGAGTAAGGCAATTGATGCATTCACAGGAGTCACCAGAAGGTGAAAATTTTCACGGTTTGCGAGTAGCTTTTTTAGTCTGCTTCTTAAGATGGGAGGGAAAGTGATGTTGTTCTTCCGTTCAGTTTGGATGTGGTTGTTATTGACGAAAAAGTGCTTCCTTTGAAGCAAAGTGCTTATTGACGAAAGCTGCTTTCAGACTGCAGTTTGCTCCTCATTTTTCCACCGTTGCAACAGCTGAGTGCACGTATTGCATTTTTCATTGATTAATGAATTGTCATTGTTCTTTTGTTTTGCAATGGATCATACTCTGTGTCTACATATCACTTTGTCCGAATATTTGGGTACAAGCTGCACCATGCTTATTCGAAAGCAATTAGCGGTAAGATCCTGGGGTCTGGTTGGACCAAGATTCGAAACTTCACCTCCCCACTTCTGTCCTCCATCGTTTCACGACCCCCAAAGTTCTTCACTCTCTAGACCTGTGGGATTCTGGTCCAGCTAGGGGTAAATGTTTTTGTGCAAAATATATATATTTTTTAAATAAGCCAAATGGATTAGTGCATTGAAAACCTACGATGTAGTATGGGCTTCGCCGTTTGTGGATCTACTCGCAGCTGTTTATTCGAGTGGCTGCAAAATGAATCTCATTTAGAAAGGCAGTGAAAATTTCAAGATCTCGTAATCTCTAGCCACAATCACCATCAAGTGTGGTTTTCACTGTTGTTATATGACACCGTTCTTTTAAGAGACAGGCAAAATTTGCAAAAAACATGCATATCTGTCGTTGTACTGAGGCAACGGGCTTGACGTTGCTTTTAGCGTACTGAGCTATGAAATTGCTCCGTTAATGACGTCAAGCGGCACCCTCTTTTCCGGAATACCCGTTCAGATGAAGTTCCGAGAAATATTTTTTCAAGCTTATTGAGCCGCTTTGCGAAAGTACGCTCCTATGTCGTATCGTTTAGTGCACCTTTCAAATTGTTCCATTCATTCGGCGATTCAGCATATTGCTTGTGTTTGCTTCTTTTGAATGCATAAAGTGCATTCTACTTCTTAGCTTCAACCCACATTTTACATATCACGGCTTATGGTGGTCTCACTGATTTCTATTTGATGAGTCCAATATGGTTTATTAACTGTGCAACACGCCTCTTTCCCCTTTCATTTGAAATCCTGCAAATAAAAATTCTGCTGCAACACTGCAAGTCATTTATCAAATACGAGGTTTTCCTTCTTTATTTCTTAAAGCAACATTTATACAGAATCATTAAAGTTTCTTTAAAATCCAATACGCACATCTGAATAGTTGTCTAAGAAATACGCCTGAAAAAACGGAGTCATGCGAAGCACGTTCGCTTCTGACCTCTTTCTTGACGGCTGCAAAAATAGACTTCCTGTGATCATGTACTGAAGTAAAAATGAACATTATTTATACTTCGGTTGCTATAAAGAGGCTTTAATGCTGTGCAAGTTGAAGGAAGAACTAAATAAGAAGGCTGGTCATGATGCTCGCTCGTCGAGATTTCGGTTCAACTATTCTTCTGGAGCATCTTATTTTTAAGAATGAATAAAATCATCTATCCAAAATTTTGTTCAGTTTTTACCGGCCATTATCACAACGCCGATACGGTCGCACTTTTAGCATGTTCTTTTTTTTGCATTAATTTCCGTATTGATTGTTCAAGAGTATGATGTCGCCTATAAATTACAGAAGTGCATTGATATTATTTGGGACGTTCGGCCGAACGGCCATGACAGCGGTCGATTTTTGATGGAAAACGCCAACAACACTCCGGTAAAAAGCACTTCAAAACGGCATGTGGTCGCTGAAATTGCTTTTGGGCGTGTCGCTCAGCTTGCGAATGAAACAATTGCGAGACGCACTGCAAATGAGAATCGCGTCGCGTTTACTCGAACGAATATGCCTCCAGCATTTTCGTTCATTCTGTCTTGCACTATTTAATGCGTTTGTAAGCCGACTTAAGTAGAAAACGCGTCTGTCGTGTTGGCGAGTATTCGCTTCAAATGTCTGTCCCTATATCGATCATATAGGGAAGGGTTTCATCCAGTTTCGATGATTTTATCCCGCCCACTGGAATAATGGCGTCACATGTAATTTGTGGGTGGCTCATGCGGTTACGTGTGTGTGTGCAGTCCATATGTGCTGCCTTGATGTCAGCTTGAAGAGGATACTTCGGTCTATGTGGAGAGTAATTGCAGAGCACGTCGAGGTAGTGGCGGAGAGGGCGCTCGGTGGGACGACAGATAAGCAAGTGGCAGGGGCGAGCATGAGCGCCCAGCTCATGGGTATTCCTCTGTGGGCATGCTATGCGTTCGGTGCATGTTTCGTTTTGTTGCTTCTTGTACTACTGCTTGATTACCTAGTCATTCGACGGAACGCTTTAGGAAATACATGCTGTCTGTCGGCTACCGAATTCACTCATGCTGGTCAACCTGTCCATCAAAAGAAGAGCACCAACATTCTGCTCAGCGTGTAATGGGTGCGTTTATCGGATGTCACTTTTTGCATTCTGATAAACATTTCGAGGACGTTTCATGCGAACTAAAATAAAATTTCCTCATGCACTTCCGCTTTTTACGAGCAACGATATTAACTTATCAGTATTGGGCACCCCTTTTCTAGGAATGTTCGATCACCATATTTTTCTCAAGGATCCTTCGTTGAAGCTTCGCTTTCTATACTTTTGGAAAAATTCTACAAAAGCCGACTGCGTCTGCGCATCTAGTAGCTTTCACTTATATTTTATGAAATTTGGTCAGTATAATCACCGTCTTTACATCTTTTTCGTCTACGGGATTACGACGGTCTTTTAAAACGAATTCCTTTGTACTTGATTATTTTCTGCATGAACTAGAGACTTGTGATTGTGTCCTGAGTTTTCGTTGCGCAGCTAATCAAGTATGAACCGTTGTTTATCTAGTGATCTTTTTTTTGAAGAGACCGATGTGCTTGTATGTTGAAATGATATATAAATAAAAATTTTCTGCAGAGATCATCAATAAGAAGAGGTTGGCTAACTGGAGAAGCGACTGATCTACGATGTGATTTGTCATTCGAGAGTGATTTCTCTTTCTTCACGACGTATTCAGGCTGTTAATACGTGAAGCAGTTTTGCCGACTGTTAACGTTCATAACGGCATTCGCTTTCACCGGTGATAATCAAATAATCTTTCGTCGAAGACACAACAAACATGTACGATTTCAAAGCGAACATATCGCTACACAGAAACGCATCGATTTAATGCAGTGCTAAATTGGTCCATTGTACAGCATCGGTGATGCTCCTCAGTTAGCATTCGCTCTTCGCTGCAGTTGAATCCAAGCATCCTCAAAAGAGTATTTGACATGTTCAAAATTGACAACACATCAATAATATATCGGCATCCTTCGAAAAAGCTTTATGAGAGGTTTTTCAAGTTGAACTCACCAAGTAGGTTCTGCGAAAACCACTTAAAACGTCGAAATTCTATTTTTATCTCTGGAAACATTGGAGCGGTTCCCAGATATTTCTCGCTTCATTACGACGGAACAGCAGAAAAACATAGGCAAGGTATATATTCGTAAAGAAATTATAGAAATTTTGGAGAAGAGAGCTGTGGAATTGCAATAATGTAAGGTACCACTATTGTATTCGGTTGTCGTCGTGAAAACCCATGAATTCTATGTGAGACGGAAAGGATCTTATAAGATTACATAGGAGCGCATCATCAAAGTATGAAAGTTTCTGCGCTTTTTTTGCCACTGTTTGACCTCAAGAATCTAGCATTTGTAAAAACAAATAGATTTGGAATTTTGGCGAAATACTGTTTCGCATTTTCGGGCCCCCACATTTGCAAAAGAAAGATTTGCTGAACCGAAGTCTCTTTAATGGTCGTTTTGATGCAACAGTTAATAGGTCACTCATGGGGCTAATTTCTAGAATGCAAATTTTGTTGACCGAATTGTCTAAGTTATCTTATATTTATCCGAAACTTGTGCGAAAAAGCTTTCTATTAATCTAGACCACACGCACTCGATCCCTATTGACGTACTGCACTTGGAGCATAATTTCCACCCCCAAAGTGCCTCAAGAATATGCAAGGGATCTTTGTCCACGGACGAAGCAAAAACGGGACAAACAGGCACTCGACTCATTCGGTTGCAGTGCTAAGAAAGGTCACCTTGTGAATTTTCATTTCCTTCCGTGCAGAAAGCGCTACAAGTAAGCGTCGCCTCTGGCTGCCACACGAAATAATTTGCAGCTTCCTTTTCCAAATTTTTTCCATCAATCCTTCATTCTCTGTAGAGTATATCCATTCCGTTTTAAATATTGTATTGGTTGTGCATCACTGGCTATAGGCCATGAATACGCTCATTCCAAAACATTGCTATGTAAATAAATTTTAATGCTGTTTCTGTTAGTAACATATGGGACAATTGATCATATTACTCCGTTGGCTAGCAAATAACAATAATCAATAATGCACGGACAAAATTCATCGAGAATATGTACCTGATTTTAAAACATTTTCACCAAATATGCCTAATTTTGGCAGACTGTTCGCAATCCTAAGCTGCAATATTTTGCAGAAAAGTTGTTTCCAGTCTCGAGTGAAAAGTATATCGCTAAATGATTAAAGAAGTTCCCGTTTCTCTACTCCACCATTAAAGTTCCGTCTCTACTTCACCCTACATTCTTTCTCACATCTGCGATAGATATATGCATATACGCATGTAAGTGATCACCTCAAATATTCTATAGGTCACCATTTATTTGCCAAAAATTGTACAATCTTCTCCCTTATAAACTATTGTTGATGATATTTTGCTGATCGAAAGCTGCATGTTTTTCATGCTTAATATTATTACTGCAATAGTGCTAATTAATACGAAGTCTGCTAATGTAGGTCGAAGCTGAACCATCGACTTTGTCTAAGTCATCAACTTAGTTCTTTCTAATCAATTCTCTCAATCATTTCAATCGTTGGCGTCAGAGGTATTTTTGTAATGTAGGTAATGTCGAAGAGGAGGCGCCTCACCCAACAGCGGTAACAAATTATTACAGTCCTAGAAGACGGGATTGTTATGCACATTTCCTACTCTTTGCACTCGTTGCGTTTTCTTTCCTTTGTTTTTTTTCCTGTCCCCAAATAGAATAGTCACAATCAGAACAGAAATGCGAAGTGTTTTGAATGATAGTGCGAAACTGAGTCTATATGGAAGACTTATACCTAATTTTTTCTCTGCTTGTTCTGTTGCATTGGCCCTGAAATGTCGCTGGTATTTTACAACATTCTTGTGCAGTATTTTGTTTTTAAATGAACATTTGTTCCTTTGATGCTAAATGCACTAAAATATTATACGCAGTCCAGAAACAACTACATATATTTTAAAGCCACTGTCATCAGCACTAGCGACGCGATGAATCCCGGTTTTGCGGTTCGTGAATCCCAGTGTTTTTTTAGATTCGCTGTCGGTTCTGGAATCTTCGAAAACCCAAAGACGTGCCGGAGCAACACTCATTGCAAGTGCGCTGAATAGTATAACACATTTGTTGCAACGGATTTTCTTGCTTGCCATTATTTCGCATTTACTGCCGAAACAATTTACGCACCACATCAATTCCCTATTGCGAGCAATTTCGAAACGCTGTTGATTATATTTGGATGCTTCCGAAGCAGCTCTGTTCGCAGAAAAGATGGGAGAAGAGGTGGTGAAATAAGGAAAATAAGAGGCTTTTACCTGAAGATGTCACGTACAAATCAAACAATCTTCGTGCTGCACTATGTGTTACTGCACCATGTTATACACAGTTCTATGTGGTCCTGGTTGCCTCAGCTTGAAATTTTCTCGCCGATGTCGTACTGCTGAGCTTGACCATTTTTGGACCATTCCAACCCCGTTGGCCGAAAGAATTGACTGTGGCGTTGATCGCTCCAGCTTCGCCATCGCCAGTATGCTGTTTGCCGCATCTTGCAGAGCGGATGTTTCACTCACAAAAGTCGAAATTTTGGAGAATTATTTCCATATTGCGGAAACAATTGTGTAATGGACGCATCATGCTTCCCTCTAGCTTACATCAAACTAATAACGTTTCATGCTCAGCTTCAAAGAAACTAAACTTGATTACTTGTATGCGACAAATTTCAGAAGATGTTTGTAGCAAGAACTTAACCCCTCATTTATTTTTCAAGAAGCAACTTACGTAAGGAAAAAAGAGTCGTTCCTTCGATGAGTGTAATTCTTATTTTACACTGAACTCATCTTGTTGTGGCGAAGAATTAAATGAAAAAACCGTGGAATGGAATATATAGCACTCACAGCGACATTATAAGGCTAACGTTTCAGGCGTTCATGAGGTTATAATGAAAAATTGCTGAGCTATTTGCAATTTTGAATTAGTGGCATTTTTCGCCCATCGATCGTGGCCTTTTCTTCCCTATTCTGGTTAAGATCTAAAAATGTCCCACTTTCGTGGTGTGACCTACAAGGGAACGACCACTAGAAATTCTTTGCACTTCGCTCCTCAAGCCAGCTTATGAGCGTGTGTTAATATATTCTTTATGACCCGCTCTTACGGCTCTCGATCCACTATTTTGGGCCCCCGTTGCGGTGGACAACTCCCCACTACAAGCATAACATACATAGAGATATTTCAATCACAGTAATTGGTCACAGCTCATTCTACATGGCCTTTGCTACAGCAGCTGCACTATCTAAGGAGGGGTGAGGGTGGACAGATGGGAATGGAAAGGGACAAAAGGAAGGCCTGTGGTCCGGACTACTGCCTCTACCCAGGCTTCCGTTTCAAATCCTGAAATCTCATGCGGTTTTCGAGAAATTTTCGAGCACTCTTGATTTTGAAACGCTGTTGTGATTATCTCTTTTAATATCTCATAGCTCAGAGATACTGCTCCCACTGCTGCCAAATTGTGCAGTTTCTTTCGAAAAACCAATGGAAAAAATACACAGTTTGTATTGAATCTGCAAAAAGCATTTGAGAGAATGGTTCGGCTTTGCAAAGATTTTGATGCATTAGCAATTCCGTTCCAAAAAGTTATGAAGCAGTTGCTGGTTTCAGTTGTTGCACCCATTTCGCACAAATCTTTTGATCCTCGAAAACGAATGGGAGCACTTCGTATAAAATATGAATGAATTGATCCAGTGAACACTTTATAAGTAGAAAGAAAAAATATTTACAGCACAATGTACAGCAACAAAAATCACTATGAGTTAGAGCAAAGTAAAGCTGTGGAACAATTGGGGCCCAAAATAAGGATCACGCCTCCTGCACACCACAGATAAGTGGATTTTAAGGAATATTGTGAATGTAGACGGGCTACGTCAACTATGAGAAACGCCGAGTTGGGTTGATTTGATGTCGAGTAGACGCAGTCGCGTGAAATGAGATAGCGCTGCATCGATAATACAATCCAATGCATTTTTCCGTTTTCCCTTCAAATTGAGCACTCAGTTATACGGCGTCTCAGCGGGAACAATGAGCAGTGATTTTTTATGAAGAGAAAGTAGTCCTCTAAGCGATGAAATGAAAAATTGAGGCGGAGTAATGTTGTAGTGATGAAAGATATGAATGCTTAGAAGTTTACTATTTTTGTCGTCTCGAAACAAATTTCAGTCAAAAATTTGCGAGCTTTTTTGCTTTAAATGATCTGAAGGAAATATCCTCAGCGATGCTCTTAGCGATTAAAAAGCTATACGATGGAAAAACGATCAATGCACTCCAAACGGAATGTCTGTTCTTTGATCCGTCAGAAGGTGGAGAAGACGAATTTATTAAGCACCAATCTGCCCGTTTTTCAAATGGACAGCAAATGCCTATAAGAAGGAAATATAAGTGAAGGCTTCATCACGATTACACAGCTTTTGTCATAAAGAAATATTCGCCATTTGGGCAGAAATCAGAACGAATGCTGTCCATGGCAACACTTTGAAGAAGCATTTATGCTCACGAGCAGCGTCTTACTAACCACCGACGAGGAAAGCTTTTAAACTGACCTCAGCACTGCTGCTATCCCCTTCACTTTTGCGGCCGTCATCCTCTGCACTTGACTTTCCCTGAAACATGTTTGTAAACGGTTAAGAAGATGCTGTGAAATGTTAAGACCAAAGAATTGAATGAACGAAGCAAGATGCTGCCTTTCAATGTGAAGTTCAACCGCTTTGCTGATGTTCTATATTATTTTGCTTGTGTCCTCTTTTGCATTCGTATTCATTAGCAAGTAAACCACTTTTCAGAAAGTGTCGTCTGAACATGTACGCTGCTTACCGAACATGCGTATAATCTGTTCATGAAAGTAAGGTACTGCACACTTCGCACAATGCATAAAGTCTGGATCGGTTCTATACCAAAGACTGATCGAAGGGTTACAAAGGGCAGTTGATTTCCAGTGAAGTCATCCTCGTCGTTTCCGTTGTAGACAACGCAAAAGTACATCCCTGCGCATGAAGCAATACAGCGTATACTTTATTCACCTTCCATGTTATCTGACTCCCATTTAAGCACTATTCGAAGGATGCAACGAAGATAGACATTATATATGCAAAAGAAAATGTGTACTTCCACACCTGTTTACAGTCAAACTCATCAATGAAACACCACTACATAAGCGAAGAAGACAGCCAGGTTGGCATGTGAGTGCGGATAAAAATGCTTTATTAAATAAGCGACGATAGCATTTGCTGCCATATTGTTGCTTCAAAAGATGATTAAAAAGGCGGAGTACTCATCAAGTTGCCCATAAATGGGATGCAACAACACGGGAGGTGAACAAACGCTAAGTGGTACTGGTTCGAGCATCAGGAATATAGTGATGCATTATTCAAAGCGAAAAGCGACTAGGATGGCATCGTTGTAAATTAACTGCCCTTTGTAGCCCTGCGTTCGGTTTTCGGTGAACAATTCGTCACGACTTTATTCATTGTGCAAAGTTAATAGCGGCACACTTTCGTGAAGATAAGTGTAGTTTGAGCGGAAATGCATGTTCCTGATTTTCCTGAATCGAATGTGTCAATTGAATCACATATGGTAGATCCATGCGGAATCAATACAGATATGCAGGTTTTCTAGAAGCATAGGTGAAACCTGTTTCACAGCGACCACGTTCTCCGTAATGCCATTTCCTTCTGACGTTTCAGTGTGATCTTTGTAGTTCCTCCACTGCTTTTGGATAGCCTTCGCTGCCCGCTTCCGCACAAATGCCTCTATCTCTTCAGCCGACAAGCTCATTTCAACGCTGCGTTCAGCCGAACTTGACGGATTGGTTTTCACTGCTATACGAGTTCTCCTATGATCGCGCCAACGTTTCTGGATTGGTTTTGAACCATTCGTCGTTCGCAAAGCTTCAACGTTCTTGCCTAACGAACTAGACAAGGAGCCAGATGCGCTTCGTCGTGTGCTTGTCGAAGACCTCTTTGGCCACTGGTTTTGAGCAGATGTTTCTCGCCGTGAAGATATCGATGAAGCGCTAAACATTAAAGGGCAACTGCACTTTTAACGAAAAAAAATGTTATTGAGGTTCGGTGATGTGACGTAGAATATTAAACCGCAAGTGCACTTCCAAAGAAAGAAGTTTGTTGAGGTGCGATATACGAATTCGTGGAAGTAGTTTAGTGTTGATGTTAATCTCGAATGCTGAAGCCGGAAATTGCTTCGTATTTGAGAATAGAAAAACTTTTGTTTGTTTTCCACAGGAAAGAACGTTAAAATATCAATAACGCAATGACCTCAGACGTATGTGAATCCGCAGGAAAAGAAGGGGTAAGTGGATCGAAGCGCTAATCAAGTTTTGAAGGAATGAATTTTTCAGCACGGTGATTTCTTCAATCGGTTGCTTTTTAATCGCTGTAGAAATGAGTATCACAACGCAAACAATTACACCATCAAAGCGATGTGCCAATCGAACAGGTTTCATTCCAGGGATCATTTGCACCAAACATCGACGATCTAAAACCTGACTTCTGGCTTATCGATTATTAAGCTGGTAATGACGTCCCACATGTGTCGATCGTCAAAAACAACCTCTTAGAGATGAACGTGTCTGTTGAAGAACCCCAGCTCTGTAGGACTCAGTCCTGCATCAAGATCACATAGACGTATTTATTTGCCCATTTATATTTGTTCCATGAGATATAGAAGTCAACGATCGCATTGGTTCGATAGATTATGCTCATTGGTTCGATAGAGAGCTTATGCTCATTGAACTATGCCGTTTAGCATCATTGTTCTCATACAACGACTCTGCTGTGCTGTACGGGATGTTTAGTTTGGCATATCGATTCTGCCGTGCTGTATGACGCTACGCCATCACTCCGATGGGACAACCCCTACAATGCTGGAGGACGTCACAGCGTCCATAAAACATCGCTGCCGTGTTCTGCTGCGCTTCCTGCCAGAAGCGACAAATTTGCCGTGCCATACGGCGCCATTACTTCAATACAGCAGCCCCATGATGATATCTGGATACAATAGACGGAAACAGAAAGTACGGAGAACAGAACAGGCTAGAGCTGAACGAGCTCAACATCGATATTTTATGAAGAAATTCGTTTATGTTTAGTAACAGTGTACCAGGGTTTGACGAAATTATGAACAAAAAGCTGAAGGTGGGAAAACAGTTCGCGCCAGAACTCTGCCATCATTGTAACTGGATCATTCCGACGGAAAAACACTGTGACGAGTAGAAACTTGCAAATGTTACCATCGTAAACAAACACATCGGCGACGCGAAAAACGCACTTAGTTTGCGACCACCTTCCTTTTGCGCCTTTTAACAGAGTCATTCAATCGAAATTACGGACGAATTAAATCTCACGAAGGAAGAAGGTAGTTGAACTTGATATCAAGAAAACTTACAACACCGCTAGGCCACACATATTCCTTCAGCTAGTAGAAAGCACCTTTCGAAAGAATAAGCACCTTCCGGCTATCTCAAAACTTGTCTGAGAAGATCGAAATCTGTATGCGCCGCACACTAACTCATGGAAAAGCCATCGTGTTGAAAGCTCAACAAGGTATTCTGACTTCTGCTTTAGGCTTCACGTCTCTTTTCCACTCGAGGTAATGCCGCTTGCTGGGAGAACAGTCATGTGTGCAAGCGATATGCAACTTATTTTCGTGCCCAAGAGTTGGAAGGAACAAGAGAAACAATGTTTGATCAGTATATGAGAAACAGCAGTTGGCACAACATTCGAAAGCCAGTGCTGCCAACTCCGATTTATCAAAATCCTGTAGTTTACGTAGCTCTGTCCGAAATTTGAAAACGACATTACATTACGCTCCATCGTTTCGAAATTTTCTCAAGGCATAGAATACTATACTACAGGACACAAAAATTTCATTACTTATCCAATAATATGGTTTCTTGGGTTCAAAAACTGTTGTGAGTTGTATTACATTACATTCCACTGTCAGAAAAAAGAAAAACTCAGAGCGTCGTAACAATAAGTCCTATCAGTCCAAAAAAATCGTAACCTCTCCTTCACATCGATAAAGCACGCGTTAAACTGTGATCTATTATGTCGAGCCATCATCTTCAGAACTCTGCATTTTATCTATAGCCTTAGATTCGTCGTTGCTTTCATTCTATATCAGTTTGGTAATAAAAAGTGGACTCCGCGAGTACATCGCACCCCCACACCTCTGTTCCTCATTACAGTAGCTTAATTATTCGAAGTACTGCATTGCCACACTCATTTCTTGCAACATCCCTACTGTTCATGGGAAATTGGTTTTTGAAAATTTCGTACGTAGTCATAACTTTCGGACTTCAACCACAGCTGAGATATTGAACAACGTTCGTCGCAACGCACTGGTACGCCAAGACCGCAACTTCTCAAAATTTGCTTATCCACTGCAGTTTCGTACGAACACGATGCAGCAAAGTAACATGAATCATGGCAGAATGGTTTCCTAATAGAATCAAGCATTTTTAGAAGTGCTGGCCTACATATACTTTAAAAAAGTTTTTCACATTGATTGCTTTAATCTCCTTGCAAGCTGTACTAAGTGATGTGTGCAGCTTCACAGGTATAGTGTATTGCACAAAATGTTTCAAACATTTCGCTCGATTGTTTGCCAGATCTGGCGATTTGAATTGCTTCCATTCAAATGATTAGCGTAATTGTCTGCGCTGGTCGACAGAAATAACGAACTTTTAACGTCGCGGACAAAATTTCACGTATCCGAGGAAGGTTCCCTTTGCAGACATTTCCTAGCTGTTCGTTTGCACTAAACGCTATAGCTCACCGAGAAGTTGTGGCCTTTTCTGTATGCACCGAACCAAACAGGATGCTTCAAACGCAATAATAAGCCAAAACTGCAGCTTTTCAAGGCTTGCTAGTGCACCGCAAAACGACACAGCACAATAGCCTGGACAATGTGATGATGATCTCGTGATAAAAACAAGTGTTTTCTAACCTTCTATCCCCTGCGTGATCCCCCTGCATCTTCGAATATCTCGCGCCTCACAAAAGATTTGGAGAGTACCACAAATCCACCGCAGGCCCATCACGAGCATAAAAAGTTCCCTCGATCCCGTGGAGGACATGATTCATCACGCACACATGAGGGGGTCCTCATCCTCAAGTTTGCCTCTCCGTACATTGGTATGCTAGACCTATTATTCCAACTGCACAAAAGTGAAATCGTCCCAAGTTAGAGGCCAAGTAGTTCAGAAGTGGTAGTCTCTCAAAAATGCCTCCGCTTGATTTGGAAATTCTATAACAACTAGGTAAGCTATTCAGTAACACTAGGTTTCGATGGACATAGCTTTCTCGAGTCAAGAATTATCCCTACGACGCTCAACATCACTCTGCTTCCTAGAAGCTGGAGGAAAGCGCCACAAACAGAACAGACGTAGACATCGAACCGGAGTGATCGAAATCGTGATGCCGCAGTCGCATAAGATATTCGAAAGTCATATTTTAAAATTTCTCACAAAATGCGCAGCATTAAGGCAACACGCGCACTTCATGAGCATGTTTTCCACGTCGCGTAGTATTTGTCGTACTGCACAACGGGACCATATATGGGTAAGAAATACTTGAGATTACATATCCTGTAACAACAAAGAAGCTATCTCGCTTATTATGCGCATGTAGCGACTCACCTAGTGGTTGCTTGTCCGTGAGATGATCGGCTCACCGTTGGCGAAGCAGAGTTTTTGCCACTGCCAAGTGATGAGTCAACATGACTGCTGTCGGTTGCTTTCTTTGTATCCCTATTCACCTTTTTTAGACTGCTACGTCCGACAACTCTTTCACTCTTCATCACTGTCATCGCTGAATCATTCCCACTGCGCGTCTCACTTTGTTGATCCGTAATTCTAAATGTGTTTTACAAATTCATATGCAACAAATGTATGGTACGAAGAGCAATATTCTAAATCACAATAAACGAGCGAAATATTTTGGAGGTCCCTGCAAGAAATGTTCCCCTCTTTTTCAGTTCTATTGATGATTTCGAAATGCGATTTTTTTTGAAACCTGATTTGCAGTTCAATGAGATCATACAACTGAAGCAAGTAATAGCTGAAATACTCTGTGATAATTCGAATAGCTGCATAGGATTCAATTTCTGTGCAACATTTTGTGAAAGACCCCGACATGCAAGGTTTTTGTTGCTCACATATCAGTTTTCAATTACCCAACACTTCCAGCCTTATAAAAATGCAATTCCAGTACGCTGATAATGCTTTGAGGTCTAACATTTCTAAGAATGAATTCAGCATGGTTTCCAATATTTCTTGCATAATTGATTGCGGCTCAATCAGATAGTGGCTAGCGTTTGAGTGCATTCAGAATACGGCTGTTTTCTTCTACCTCTCAAGTAAACTCGTGCGCACTTACCGTTTTAATTTGTCGCTGTCGGCAATCATATGTAATGTGAGCTTTTTCAAATTTTTCCTCAGCCTTTCTATCACAACGCTGAAAACCAAGGACAGTTCACTGCGCTAACGCAATACTTCCAACGACATCACTGGTATCAAAAGTTCTATCAACGATGACTGCCAAAACCTCATACGCGGTTTATGCGTAGGGTTACACCTGTGTGGAATATTCTTTCGTCATCAATCAGCAGGTATACACCAGGTGCACCCTTTCAGAAAAGAAAACGCGAAAACTCCGATCATAGTGGTGCTTGCGGATACGTTGTATTGTTCGACATAGCTTACACAACACAATGCGCCTTGCTTTTCCTTTGCATTTATGGATCGTCTATGGCATCACACGACCTTCCGAATTTTCCTTATTTGGCTCCTGCTCTCCATACTGGTGCTTTTATCGAGCGTTTGGTCAAAAGCATGACCTCCAATTCATCAAAATAGCTTAGAGAAGTGATAACTGCAGTATACCAGTGAGATCCTCCATCCTCGTAACACTCAGTAAACAAGGCCGACGTGTTAAGCGATCCTGCATACCACATTTCAGCACTTCCAAATCAACCCATCAGGCTTAAAGTAACGTATCTGAGTTGAAAGTAGCTCTCGCAACTTCGATTTTAGAACCAGCCATCTGGTCATACTTCCTTAATACATATCCAGACACTTTTATCTCCTATGATTAGCAAAATTTTTCTCTTCGTGACATCTCCGATTCATAAGGCTGCATTTTTCCATCTCCAAGAAAATCTTCCCCACATATGACAATACTGGCTCTAGTTTCTTTTATACATACTCCGCATATACAGATATTAGGTAGCAAGCAATAAAAGTTCTGCTGATATTCTACCACATGGACCGTCTATTTAAAAAAACTTAAAATTTAGTTTGGCAACTTCTACGGTGACTAGAGTGGAAAGTGATTGACAATGACTGACAAGTACCTCCGATCCTCGATAAATATATGATAAAAGCAACGGTTGTTGCTAATGGTTATCAGCATGCTGAGGAAATTTCAACACCGAAATCGCTAGCTTAACCTTTTTGCTCTGAGTAATTGCCGAGTTTGGTTAAGTTCTTTAGTAAGCTTCGCCACTTGCTGTTCATTAGCGCCTGCCGAACGAGCCACGCTGCGCATCGATTCGCTAGTCACACGTTCATTACGTCCAGCACTACGTCGTTTCAACTCGACCTGTAGACGCGCAATAAGGGCAATTAGGTCCGCACGATCGCATGACGACAATGCTGTAAGAAATATACCACATACTCGGAGCAAATATGCATTTAATCGACCATGTTAAGCGTATTTTTAAGCTACAAAACGCCGCCTCAAACGGCAAAATCACATTGCAGTGCATTACAGTTCCATTACAGTGCAGTGCACTGGGCATTGCCAAATAGTTACCAACTCGATGTGGTGGCCAGTAAGACGGAAAAATGAAACGAGATTATTTGTCTGAGCAATGAGGTGTTCAATGTCTTATTCGAAGAGCTATCGTGATTTACACCAATGTTGTGATGCAAATATTTCTAACCCCGAGTAACCTGACTTTATTCGAATATTTACCTCAGATCCCATTAGTGCACCACATGCTTAAAAAGAGGACGGTGCAAACGAAGAAACTCCAGACCACTGACACAAAACATAGGTGTTTGTGATATATTGAGGGTTCTTATCGCCTAATTAATAGCAAGGTTTGTGATCGTACTTTGTTATTCTCATTTTCAATCAGTTATGAGCGGTCTCAACAGCATTTTCTACTTAGGTAAGATGTGCGGCCCGAACGGTCAATACAGCGCAAACGCACACATATAAAAACAAAAAGATACACGTTGGTCCTTATCGCACTGTTTTTATGCACCACTTTGTATTCTGTCGTTGCGGTAGTATAGTTAACCGAAATAACCGATAGAGTGAAATACGCTCAGAATTTTTTTTTTCATTTCGTCATCATTTTCGTCGGACCAGTCGAACATGTTTGACCGCTTTAGTTTTAAATTTGGGAGATTGCACGCAGCTGCCAGTTTTTCTCTTCTTACTTTCCCGAGCGATGAAATTTGATAGCCGCACGCAAGATTCGCAGATTGCAGTAGAAAGCAAGGGAAATTTTAAGTAGTATACTTCAACGCACCAAATTCAAATTGAAATGTCGAACATTTTGATTCACTGATCAAATTTCGTACCCAAAAGGGAGGATTGCATCTTATGTGCAAACCCCCTTTTATGCCCCGAAAATGCACAACACAAAGTTTCGTGCGTTTTTTTTCCTAAACTTCTTACATTCAGTCGTTGCTTTCGAGTCGCGATATATTTTAGCCAATTTCGAAGAGAGCTGCTCATTCTCGTCCTTTAGTTTATGCACTGCTGAGTTTAGCCTCTTCACTTGTTCCTGATGAATAAGCGCCTGCTGTCTGAAAGTGTAGCTTTGTTAGAGGCGAAATTTGGGTATAACAAATTTCGGTGGTCGAAAGTGACTTGCAGCTGCTGAAAGTTCGCGCGCCGCAGTTCAGAGGATATGGGCGGTTTTATAGGAAAAAAAGGAACAAAACAAAACAAGACAGAACGATCCATCCTTCCTGTCGCCTCATTCAGTCACAGTCGATTTTTTTGGCTCTGAACGTAGCTGACCGTAGAGGAACCTTGTCACAGCCCTTTCCGTGGCCATGAAGACGTGAATTTGGTCGCTGCTAGAAATGGACAAAAAAATGTGCATCGGTAATCAAGTTCTTAACGGGTAGGAAAGTCAAGCTCACTGTTATCAATGACGGTCTGTTCAGCTTGTTCAGAATGACGTCTTTTCTAATGCAACGATACGTAACTGATAAGTCTGCGCTTAAACGCGAGAAGACGTCAATGGAGAAAGCCCCTCCCTCC